>JABUQX010019054.1:0-12161 GCA_015478945.1 Trachelipus rathkii
AAAGAGAAGATCCTTCTCCATGGAGGAATGGAATGTTGATTGAAGAGTTCAGTATAGAGCAAATTCCGTTATAATTACGATGAAATAAAGAGAGTGACGTGACGCAACAATTCGAAGTGGATAAAGGACGAAAAGCCTAGACTCAACCATTTGATGAGGATCAGTTGTAAGTGCAATCAGTTAAGATACATGAGGCAGCATACTACCAGATACAGGGGCAAATGACACCCTTATAGAGATCAAACAAATGGGGCAATGTGAAACTCTGAATTCACGCCTAGGAACACCCTAACCTTTCTTAGAAGTTTGTTTAGAAGGAGAATTAATATAAAACTTCCATTTAAGGTCACAAGAAAATACAACACCAAGAATATTAAGAACAGTGGACGAAGGTTTGAGTTACGTGATTTCAAAGAGATATTATAGCTGTGTGAAAGGTTATGTGGAGTGGAAAGATGGAGGAGCTGGAACTTTTGAGTAACTGAAAACAACTTTGTTCTCAATGCCCCAAAGAAATTCAAAAAAGATTAGATGGTAGTCGATCCAAGGGTGACCCAAGTGTTGTTGAAAGTATACATCCCTATCCAAAATGAGGGGGAGTAATGAGAGGGTGAAGTGTCGAAGCCATGGAGTGATATGTGATGAAGCAATACTGAGAGAGGTCTATTAGTGAAAAGTAAATAAGAGTTGGGTATTGAACATAACAGTAAGGAACATCTCTTTTTGTGGATTTAAATAATGAGCGGTGGCATTCACAAAAATACTGAATGAAAGAGGACCAAGGAAACAGAAAGACTAGCAAGAAGATCGCAAGTAGATCGAGCTACGAAAGCCGTACTGGCGAGCAGAGAAAAGGATTAAAAAATTGAGATGTTTTCAAATCCGTCCTGCTACGATAGATTCGAAAACTATAGAAATAACAGAAGTTAAGAGATTTGGTGATAGTTGGAGGGTTGAAATTGTTTCCTTTTTTTGTACAAGAGCACGGTTTTCCAGCAAGTAAAAAAAGAGGCGCAGAGTAAAAAACAGAGACGGAATCATTTAACAGGTAGAATCGCAAGCTGAAAGCAGCAAGTTTTGATAACTACATAGGAGGAAACTCATCAGAACCGTACGCTTTCTTGGTGTTAAGCTCTGAAAAAACAGAAATAACACACTTTTGAAGAAATTTTACAATATTGACATATATACTATATAATATGATCATATATATATTATATATATATAGTATATATATATATATATATATATATATATATATATATATATATATTATATATATCTATATATATTATATATATAGGGAGGGAGGTGG
This sequence comes from Trachelipus rathkii, assembly GCA_015478945.1. NCBI lineage: Eukaryota > Metazoa > Arthropoda > Malacostraca > Isopoda > Trachelipodidae > Trachelipus > Trachelipus rathkii. The sequence continues at coordinate 1,316 of JABUQX010019054.1, forward strand.
AGAAGACGGAATAGTCAGTGGAATCGTCTAGGGTGGAATAGAAGGAAATGTTTGAGCAAAGAGTTCAGCTTTAGTGGGAGGGTTAAACAGCAGTTATGTAGACAGAAAATACTAAAACCGGGCAGAGGAAGAAGCAAAGATTAAGGTTAATATTTTTTGAAAATGTCAGAAAAGGACATGAGGAAGAGGAGCCAATAAGATTATTGCATTTCCTACTGAGAATAGAGTTTTAGTAGCAGTGGAGAAATATAATTTTTGCAGATTTCCGGGATGAAATATAAGTTGCCAGAGTTTCTGTAGTTTGAAGATGACAGTGATTCCTAAAGGCAGCGTCCCTGCGCCAATAGCACGAGAACAAGCATAGTTAAACCAAGATTTGTTAGGTTTAGTTGAAGGTAAAAATATAAGGTTGAACGCCGCATTCCCGAGGAGAATTACTCGAGGTTTGCAACATTCTGAGAGACCCCTTCCACGGAAGAAGTATTCATTCCATGGGAAATCAAAGAAGTTCGACCGCAAGTCCGACATGTTAGCAGCACCAAGTGTCAAAAAACGTTTTCACGCCGTAGGCGGGGCTCTTTCCTGCAAAAGACTTGAAGAGAAGCAAAGAGCAGTTATATGAGAGTGATCGGAAGAGCCCAAAGGAGGAAAGAATTTTAACAGAAAAGGGAAAAGGATTGGAAGTTTAGAAAAGGTCTAGAATGTTGGGCTTATCTCCAAGACGATCAGGGATACGAGTAGGGAGCTGCACTAACTGCTCGAGGTAATTATGGATATAAAAGTTCAAGCAAGTTCTTCAAGTTTATCTTGAGAATTAAAAAAAAAAAATTGGCCCGTGGTGAACGTTGAACTAAACCTAAAGAATGAATGATTTCAGAGAAATGTGAAAAAGAGAGAGAATGTGTTATTAATTTTATTATGAAGGGTTAGCTTGAGCCACTAGGTAGAATATTCGGAAAACTCTAAATCAAAGCCACCACGGGAACAAACATCTTTGCAAACATTGGCACAACTGCCTTTGGCTGAAAATTGAGGGAAGAAATAGTAGGAGTCAACAGAGCAGAACTTGAAGTCAGAAAGCTCAAAAACTAAGTTTCGGTTAAGAATAAGAGGAATGGGGTTAAGAGGAGGAGAAGATGATGTTCAACAAAATGAAAAATAGATTTAAACCGAGAAGGTTGCAGAAGTTTTAATGAAAAAGAAGGCCGTACATCAAAATCGGCCGGCAATTCCAGTGACGGCAAACAACTCCCATCACCCGGAGGGCCGTCATGGCCTTTAATTTAATTGAATGGTAGGGTGGATAAGGTTATTTTTTGGAAGCTTCTCGGGGACTAAATCGCGTGCTGCCATTTTATACCATTTTTTTATTTTCTTTTTAAGAGATGAGTGTTGCCTGCAATTGTATTTTATGGTGTGTGATAAAGGAGAACTTACTCCAATGTAAGAAGAATGTGGATATGAGCACAAAAGGGAAGAACCATTGGGCACTGGAGTTCCATGGAATGTACTCTAAGACTCCATATATCACCAATTGTGAGTAATATCATCTCTTCAGGAGCGATACTTCTTCCACTTTGATATATATATATATATATATATATAATATATATATATTATATATATATATATTATATCTATATATATATATATTAATATATATATATATATATATGTTGGTGGCGGTGCGGTGCGTGGTGCGCGAAAATTTTGGTGCGGTGTGGTGCGGTGCGCTGTGGTTCGCTCTCGGTGCGGTGCGGTGGCGGTGCGACCTGCAAAGAAGCCGGTGCGGTGTGGTGCGGTGCTGCGGAAGGATGATGGGTGGTGCGGTGCGGGTGCTGGTGCACGACCCTCCCGGTGCGGAGCGGTGCGGTGCGCAACAATCCGGTGTAAGTACTTCCTGCTAATTATATATATAATATATATATATATATATATATATATATACTATTATATATATATATATATATATATATATATATATATATATAATAATATATTATATATATATAATAATAATAGTAATATATATATATATATGGACTTTATAAGTGTTTGACTCCGTTAAAATATTTAGGTTAGATTAAATTTAGGTTAAGTTTGGTTAGGTTAGGTTTAAGGTTTAGGTAAGTTAGGTTAGTTTTACCCCCCAAATTTTAATGTATTTCCCCACTAAAATTATTAAAATACGATACATTAATTATTGATTTTCGCTCCTGGAGTCAACCACATTATAAATAGCCTATATATATATATATACTATATATATAATATATATATATATATATATATTATATATATGTATATTAATATATATATATATATATAATATAATCATATATATATATATATATATATAATATATAATATTATAATATATATTGTTATCAAGGTACGCATCATGCACTGGAAACAATAGTTAAGTAGAACACACATTAAGTCGAAAAGACCACCTCCACACACAACACACACACACAGCACACACACACACACACCACACACACACACTTACACACACCACACACACACACACACTACACACCTCCACACACACACACACACACACACACACACATTTTATTACAAATGCATAAATTTTTCTCAATTTGTACTGCTTTTTCTGCTTTCATTTTCCTGTTGATGAAATCGATTTTTGTACTTTACAGTGTAGTATAATCTCATTTTCACAAACAAATTTAAGAAATATTCATGTACTTTATCAGTACAAAAGACAAAGCTTTCCACTAATTTTAATTTGTTTTTTAAGAAAAACCCAATACCTTTATTGCAATAATAAATTTTTAAAACTTCGTCAATTGAATTAATCCAGTATTTGTGTCATTTGTAAAGTTTTTTAAAAGTAAAAATATTTTATTTTCTGTATCAAAACTTTTCTCTGTAACTGCAAGATCACATTTTACACAATCTGGGTGAAAACTTTTAAGCTTTTTAGCAAGGTATCCAGAAACATAAATCATCGCATTCTTTTCCATTAAATCAGAAAGTTCAGTGATTCGGAAAAAAATTTCACTTGCAGCAGATTCTGCAACATCCATATTAAAAGAATTCGAATCTGATTTTTTCTCAGCATGTCTTAATAAATTTGAAACTCTATTTTAATATTCCATACGTCTGCTTCACAGTTTACAGTTTCTTGTGGTTTTATTAAATAAAAAGTGAAAGGCAACACTTTTAAAGCTATTTTTAAACTGTAAGCATGATGGATTATTTCTTAACCCTCCACCTTTTTTAATTAAACCATAAAAATTTTCTAAACCATCTTGACATAATCTCGTTAACAGAAATTTCCATTCATATTTTTCCTTCAGAGATTCTGAAAGTTCTCGCAAAGCATTGATGTTTTGAATCCAGCCATTAATACAGCTGAATTTCTTAGTAATGTCTTTGCCATTTGAACCTAAGACTTTCCAAGTCTTTATCCAATTTTCAATTTCTTGTAAGAAATTCCATGAATAAGAGTTCTTTTTGAACCCTTTTTTATAAGGAGACGATGCAAGATTGTTGGATGAACTGAAAATATCAGAGATCATTTATCTTTTGACAAAATTTTGATGTAGGCAAAGCATCGTTTTCTATTTTTCTGTGGGCAATTGACGATAATATATCCGAATCCATTGATTTGCTTAGGACTTGAGCAACAAGTTTGACTTTCATCATACCTCCAAATGGAGGAATAAATGTGTGTTTGGAAGTGACTTTTGGTATGTGCCTAAATTTTTTTTTTGACAATGATAGTACGTTGATTTGATGATATAGGACCATTGTGTAATGCCATAAGAAGTAAAAATTTTATACTTGTATAATATATTGGGAGTTGATTTTAGTAAATGAGGTGCATCTGCAAAGACATATCTTCTGATCTTCAAACATAAAATATGGTTTATCAAAATTAACTCCCTACTTCTTAAAAGCGCATACGAAATTCCTACCTTGGTCTGCTATTATGGCTGCTATGATAATTCCAATTTGTTTCAATTTCTTAAAAATTTCATATAATAGCATAGTGCTTGCTTCCAATTTGAATATAAATTTCTGTAATAAAAACTAGCGATAGGACTTGATTCATTTGATATAATTTCTGATCATAAAAAACTTAGGACATTATTTGCTATAGTATTTTCTCTACAAGTTCCATAATCCACAAATCCTGTAATTGACTGAGATCTTTCGTCAAGTCAAGACTTTTTTTAGCTAATTTCATCAACATGCACATGACTATATGTCTCTGCCCACCAGGTTGAATCTTGCCTTAGAAATGAAAATAAATTGGAGCTTATACCAGTATCAATATGTAATTTATTAGCCCAAGACCTTAAAGACCTGACTGAGGGAAGTCTAAGTATGGTTCTCAATTTCTTGTATGCTGCAGGCCCAGTGTAATATAATGGGAGTGGTAATGGCTATAGATCCTATCAAGAAATCGAACTGTATTTTAAATTATCTCTAGCGTCGGTGTATTTTAAAATGCTCTTTTCAATAAATCTTTTCCCTTTACTTCAGTAATTTTTTTTTTATGAAACTATTTTTTTCAGACTTGCGACATCTGTGAAAGCTATGCTCTGTTTAACCGAAGGTTTCTCCCTACCTTGTTTCTTGGATGTTATATAAGATAAATGTCCACACTCAACAACTTTTGCATATATATATATATATGAATATATATAATATATAATATATATATTAAATATAATATTATAATATATATATATATAATAATAATATAAAATAAAAGAAAAATAGAAATAATAAGCAGCTTCATCTCATTTCATTTTTTGAATGACAGAATTTAATAAATAATATTGCAAACGTACGATGTGGTGAAGTAAAACAACCTTTCACATATCAACTAAGAATAAACGCCATAACAGATTATTCAATTCTCAATTTTTCTGAAACAATACAAGAAGTACTACATACAAAATGTTACGTATGGGATTAGCTTCTTATTGAAGAATTACTCCTTTATTCATTATAATTATTTCTTTTTCACGTGGTCAATTAATTATATTATGGGTGCGTATGCGGTAATAATTCTGCGAAGATTTTTACGATTTTTCAAGCAGTGTCCCAAGAATAGTGATATTTAAATCTGGATTTAAGAATAAAGCTCGCAGAGGGGAGCGTCACATCCTAATTTTTTTTCTTTGACTGAGGGTGGAGATGTCAGGATGAAATTTGAAGCCTCTTGTTGGGGCTAAGAGAATAATCAAGTCTTAAAATTAATACCTAAATATTAACTATAAGTAAGTATTAAACCTACAAAACTAAAGGTTATCAAAGAAGCATTGAGCAAAAAAAAAAAAAAAAAAAAAAAAAAAAAAAACTACTTGTGAATGGCAGAATATCATACAATCGCTTGCCCTGTGAAAGTTCAAAAGTTATCAAAAATAAACCATATTAAGGCCAACCAAGTTTCAAATATGTTAATTGCAATGTGAAAAAACTAGTTTCAAGAATATAACAATCTATATTCTATGGAAATTTAAAAGTTTTTCCCAACAATAGATGACAAACTATATCTGAAATGTCAATAGTAAATATTTAATAACAAATAAGCTAATGTAATGCGTGAAAAGGACCGTCACTAATGTGAAAATCCAAAGAAAATTTAATTAAAATATGTAAATTGTGTACAAATATTAAAAAAAGGAAATGCCTCACTAAAGTACGAATAAATATGTAAGTAGGCCCACGAGACAATAATATACTAAATATGTAAAGTAATATGAAATATCGTTTTATAAAAAAATAGACGGCTCATGTCGATTATCTGCCTCCAGTTACGCTCAATTTTTTTTAATCTACGTAATCGAAGCTGTAAGAAGCCTCTCCTGGTACCATTGCGTTTTTTTTTTTAGCCAATGCAGAAGTGAAATAAATTACAATATAAAAATAAACTTACATTATATACACGTTAAAGTAAAGCTTATCGTTAACCATAGCTTTAAATATTAGTTTTAAAATGAATCATAGCAAATAACATTTTTTAAGAAATGTAAAATTATTTTAACATTGATTATAGAAATTTTTTTTTAATATTTTTAGAAAACGGTGTAAAAGCTGCTTTAGTACTACAAAGTTTCAATTTGACTTTACGCTTTTTTAACTTCAATTTTATGAAATGTGTTCGAATTCATACACTCGATATGCATATGGAGGGGGGGGGGGGGCAGATAGACTTCGTGATGGTTCGATGTAGGCATAATGAGTAGATAACTATTTAAGTAGGCTCTTGGCCAAAAAAAAAAATAGGCTATTCAATAAATGGTGAATAAATAAATTTCACACGAAATTTAATTAGGCTTCAGCCTAATATAAATATTTACAAAAGTTTAAAATAGGCTATTTTGCTAAGACGCCTATAATTTGTAATAATGATAAGTAAAATGTAAGCCAACAATATACCAAGTAATTAAAAGAAATATTTTCAAAGAGTTAAGTAAGTAGGCCATTATTAGTTGGGTAGATTTGAGTTGGTAGTATGTAAGCTCTTAGGCCAACTACATAAAAGTCATTTACTAAATAGCTTATAAAAGACTGATGAACTTGTCTAATAAATACGTATAATGGGATTTTAAATAGGCTTTTTAAAAAGGCCAAACGGTTTAATGCCTAATATTAAGAGTACATGTAGGCTCTTGTTCTTTGCGATTGCTTATTTATATAACACTATCATTCTAAGGTAATGTGAAGTGTATGTACAAACCTATAAATAGAAATTGCTTGCTTTAATTGGAGTAGCCTAACATTGAGATTCACAAGTTGGAAATTCTAGTTACAGGTGATGTCAAATAACTCTCTGCACAATCTTTATTTGACATCTCATCATAATCATCTCAGAATTCAGACCCTAAGTTGCTTGGAGACTCTTACTTGATTCAACTGTCAAGCATGAGTGCAAATGATTCCCTTATGTACATTGAAATCTTGCATGGGTTAGTTCGCAACAATCTTGGTATGTTTGTCTAGGCTCTAAGTTATTGTCCTTAGTGTCTTCGTAAAGGTCACAGCATGCGATCTGTTAATTGGTAGCTTTAGGATTAGCAATCAAACATATTAATAATGAACTAAAGATATACATAAAATTTTTATTTCTGTAAAAAGAGAATATATATATATATATATATATATATATATTATACTAATATATATATATATATATATATATAATTATATATATATAAATATAGTATATATATATATACATCTACACAAGAGACACTAGTTATGTTTATAACATAGAAAAATTTGTATTTGTACCCCAAATTTTGGGGTGCCCGAAGAATTTAACAACTTCTCGAATAAATAATTCGAGATTTTTATTATTTTATAAAAGTAATTAATTTAACCACAGATTTCACAATAACAAGAATCCGGTAAAGGGTCAGGTGTTTAGCCATTTGATCTGCACATGGAATTCACTTAATATATATTTATATATATTATATATATATATATACACTATAGTATATATATATATATATATACGTATATTAATAAAAAATATAGTATATATATATTATAGAGATATATATATTACTATATATATATATATAGACAAAGTATACTTTCTTATTTTTTTTTCTAAAGTAATTTCCAAAAAAAACTTATTAAAGCTTGCAATTGAAATTCAAATGTATTTTAAAAACTCATCAACCTTGTGAATGGTTAAAAGAAAAGGGTGGCATAATGTACAGGTAGTCCGATTGACAAAGCGGACGCTTGTTTAGAGAAATTCTACTGTCTTTTAACGAATGTTCACATAAAAAAAAATCAGTGTTTATGGGAAACTTTATGAGTAGCGAATTTCATTTTTCTGTAAATGCAATGTTTTTGTAAAATGATATAAAATTAAATAGCGTATTAAAATGAAAAATTGTAAAACTACAATACATAAAATTTGTCATAAAAAATTTGTCTATAAAAATTTTTTTTATTATAATTATAATTTATTTAATTATTTTAAGGAATGTGCTTCTCTACTTTTTTTGAAGCCCCGACTCCATTAACACGAGAAATTAAGGTAAATTTTTTTTTGTTCTATTTATTGACATTTTTTTTTAACCCTTTCAATTAAGCAAAATAAAAATAAAAAAAAGTATGGAAATAATAATTATCATAATATATAATTATATTAATATATACTATATAATATAATATATATATATATATATATATATATGATATATATATTCTAGTATTGTAAAGGTATTACACGCAAATTAGGGGGCAAGCCGACGGGGACAGAAGGGGGGAATGTTTTCCATACCCAGTAAGGGGAGGGCCGGAGGAACCCCCGCGCCACGCTCCGCGGGACATCCAAAACCAAAGAGCGGGGTTTTCCGGGAGACCCTTTCCGGAGGGGGAATAGTCCTACCTGTCGTCTCACACGAAGCCGACGACGACCCCTACCACTCTCTGCCATTTGCGGTTTACCCACGCTGGTATTCCTTTAGTTAAAAAATAAAAAAAAAATAAAACTGACGGAATCGTAAAACGTAACAGGTGCTATATAATTTTTGAATCATCAAATCCCTATAATAAAGTATACTTTATGTCTATAAAGATACCCTGTACTATTTTTTTGGGGCTAGCGAGTACCGTTCAAAAGGTCCATAACTAGATTCTTCTATATATATATATAGGTAATAGTATTATAATATATATTAATATAATTATATATATATAATAGTAAGTAATATATATTATATAATAATATAATATACATATATATATAATGGTAAAATCATTATCGTCTGACTTTCGATATTCGATATATCGAACTAAATCGATATCAGATATGGATATATCGAATTTAATCGATATATATATATATATATATACTTTATATATTATATATTATATTATACTATATATATATATATATAGTATATATATATATATAATATTATATATTAGTAATATCTGTCTACCTAAAAAAACTTTATCCTAACCTATACTTAATAGCGCCCAGAAGCCTAACCTAATTGGGGGTGGGGCGGAGTGGATATTGTAAGCCCCAAGTAGCCTAACCTAATGGATCATGGGAAGCCCCCCAAGTTACTACCTAACCTAATGGTATTATGAAAGCCCCAAGCCCTAACCTAATGTATTTATTGAAAAGCCCATTTGTTAGGTATACACAGACTTACTATATATATTATATATATATATATATATATATATATATACTATATATAATAATATAACTATTATATATATATAATAAAGTATTATATATTCGCTTGTAATAACTACTAAAATCTTCACAGTAGTGTTTAAGATAGTACATTTCTTGGCCCTAGTTAGTTTGATAAGTAGTCATAGAATAATAAAATAAAATTAACTCGTACCATTTGCAAAAATTGGCGATATATTATTTACCTGAGACCATCTGTTTGTGTCTTGTAAATTGCAATGAAAACAATACTGTTGGAAGGCTTGTAAAGTCCATCTCATTATAGAATATGTAATAAATGACAGTTAATATTTAAAAAGTCCGAAATAACTGTTTAAATGTTATGGATACTATTGTGATATAGATCCTATAAAATTCAAAGAGTGAATGGAACACTCGTATTAAAATAGATCTATAAATCATATTTAAAACGATAAATAAGATCTAAAATTTAAGTTTGGCACAGCAATAGCCGAAGTCAGCTTATTCCTATGAGGTCAAAACCCATAATAGTCGCTCTCTTTTGTTTATCGAAACAATGAACTCATTTCAAGTAGGTTTCGATATGGGATCACCGATATAATATATGCCGATATCATTTGACTGATAATTTGGCGTCTCAGACGAAAGATTGAATCAAGCATATATATAGTATAGTATAGTATATATATATCAATATAGTATATTTATATATATATATATGATCTATAATTATACTATATATATACTTATAAACCTCCGAATGAGAGCCCTCTGCGAAATATTAATATGGTAAATAGTTCCGTCCGAAAAAAGAATATATAATCCCTCATATAAAATAGATTTCAGCAGTACAATCCTTAAAAACAACACCCTAATCACGAATAAAGTCGTCTGATATGGAAAGAATAAATTGATCTTATTCTCTAGTATTCAAAATCAAGAAGCAGTCATCGAGAAAGTTTTTTCTTTTGATGAAACAAAACTATGAATGTTAGCCTAATTAACCTATACAAAATTTTTCAGCAAGATGGTGCCCCGCAATCTTAGAACTACCATAAATTCGTTCCGACCCAGAATCTAAAGATCTAAGCAAACGCATTGCTTACCCTCTTGGTCCATGTGATTTTTATAAATGGAATGTAAGTGTTCATACGTGTTTCTGCTCAAAGCGGCGATGACAATACGGTGGAAATTTCCTCTTCATAAATGGGTGGTTGTGCTACAGGAGTCGACGTTAGACGATGACCGCAAAAGTTAAATGCAACTGGTTCTGTGCGAGAAAACTCTACCAAATCATCCTGCAACGGGGATTGATCACCACATGCAAAAGAAAAAAAATTGTCTATTTTCAATAAGTTTTTATGTATGTGAGCAGGAGAAAGAATAACAATGACAACAAAGTCTGCATTTCGTAAATTGGATTCTATTGAAAAGCATTATGAGCATTGGGTTAAGTTCTCCATTCAAGTATTTAAAGCTTGAAAGTTTACCAATGCTTTTCTTTTTTATTGTTATTGTTTCTATCTCTTTCCTTTCTTAGAGATTTTAAAAAAATCAAAATAAAAATAACTATACATTAATATTTCGAATATTAAATATTTGGGTAATTGTGAAATATATGCACAGTTAACAGCAGGATAATAGGAACCTGAACTATATATAGTT
>JABUQX010019055.1:0-5000 GCA_015478945.1 Trachelipus rathkii
TATAATATTATATATATATATAATATATATATATATATAATATATATATAATTATCTATATATAATATATTTTATATATCTATATATCTATATAAATTAATAATAATTAATAATATTAATATAATAATATAATATATTATATATATACTATATATTATATATATATATATTATATATATATATATATAATCATATATAATATTATATATTAATATAGTATATATCAACAATATATATATTATAATATCTAAATATCACACACTTCACATTCAACTATACCAGAATACTAATCTGAACAGGCTAATATTGACTCATTGGAAAAAACTAGTCATGTATCCGAAGGTTATTTCTTTTATCGAGTTTCTCTATAAGCTCAATTGTATAGTTTTATCATGGTTTATGGCGTTATATTATCTATATCTATTTTTAAATATTTGAGAGTATCCTTGACTTATTATATATCACTATTATACTTGCTGGCACTGAATCACATTTTTACTCACTCACATAATAAAATCGCAAGAAAATTCAGAGTTAAACAAACTAAAAGATATTATTACACCTCTTGATTATATAATTGTTACTAGTTCTTATTAGAATAATGTTAAAATTTACAAAAAACTAAGTAACGTGTGTACATAAAATTTGGAGTATACTATTTAACGTTTTTATAGCACTATATACCGTCAAATTAACATAAGAAACTATGCTTATTAGATAATCTAACATTTAATATAGCAAAATTTCTGTTCGTCCACTTAGTTAGTAATTTAGATCAAAAATAACAATGATATAAATTTTCTTGAAACTGTAACTTCTTATAAATGAAAGTTTTTTTTTTCATATTTAACATTCTGGTATAATTCCATAGTCTAATTGTTAGCTTCTATCTATAATATATTATAATCAAAATAATATTCACTCAATGTTAATTACTTTCACTCTCTATACTGGTTTATTTTATATGTTATATAGGAGTTATTAATCTTGATTAATTGAGTATAATTATTATTACTAGTAATTAAGGGTCTATGTGTGATTATTTAAGTTATCTTGGAGTATTATTATATTATTATTAAATTATTGACTACATTTAATATAGTAGATTTGATGTGAGTTGGGAGATATATGAGATTATTTATTATTTACTATTATAACATTTTATTGAGGTCATGTAAATTGAGTGATGTAGATTATGTTGATTTAGTGTAATTATTGATTGTAGTTAGTTGTTATGATGGTTAATTATTATTAAATATGTAAGTGATATAGTATTTTATATTAGTTAGGTGGAGTGATATAGATGCTATATTAGTAATGTAAGAGAGTATGTAGTATTAGTAGGTGAGTTTGTGTACGAGATCAAATTGAGTAAATTATTGAGTTTAAATATTATTCAATGAAAGTGTATATATTATTATTATTGATATTATTGATTAAAATTTATTTACTGTGAAAATGACAAATGTATTATATATTATCGAGTAGTATCTATTAGATGATGATTGATATTATTTGTTGAGCTTATTTGAGTGAGTAAGTTTAGTGATATTAAAGCGATTATTGGATATGTTATATTAATTGATATTTCAGGATATTGAGGAATTGAGAGATAGTAATATAGTTACCTTATCTATTTCTCTTATATAAGGAGGTAATAGGGATATGTATATGGGTATATTCTGATTATTAGAGTAATATTATATAGGGAAATTTAGTATTATATTAATAGTGTAGTAGGAGTAAGTATTATAATATATCATTGAGATATTTATTTGAGTTACTCGAGTATAATTAGAAGTTACGATATTATTTGATAGATATGTATTCTGATTGGTTTGAATAAGTAACTTAAAGGTGATTCTGTAATTTAATTATTAAGTAGATTTAGAGAGGTATGTGATTGTATTCAAGTATATTATTATTATAAATTACTTTATTATACTTTAGATAAAACTATATATTATCTGGATTAAGTTAAAAAATGAGGTAGATATATATAAATAGAAAATATAAATATTGTATTTGAGTATTAAATTATGGATTTGCCTAAAACTAGCTATTGTGAGATTAATGATTATTAATAGGGAAATGCCTCTATGACCGGTTTATTGATATCGTGTTGGTGTAACTTCTGAATGGAATCACAAGTATGTATGGGCGATAGTGAAGCCGGTGTGCAGAATTATGGAGTTGAGAGTGATTGTTTTAATATTAAAAGCGGAGTGAGGCTGGGATGTGTTATGTCTTCTTAGTTATTCAATTGTACATGGATGGGGTTTGAATGAATTCGAGGTGGGGATGGCAGGAACTGGTGTTAGAATGATGGAGAGATGGAAGAGAGTGGAGGGTGCCTACTTATTATTATATACGTGAATATATGGTTTTGATCACGTCGGAGATCTGAGCTGAGGTTTATGGAGAGAATTCATAGTAAGAGTTTTGAAGTGATCAGTGATGAGTGATAAAGGAGATGCTTGAATAGTGTAAAACTTAGATATATATGAAAGTAATATATATAATAGTGAGTTTATATATGGTTAGTGAGTGATAGAATCAGTCTTTTATACGGTGTTGAAAGTTATTAGTAGATAGGTGAGCAGCTGGTAGACATACGTATCATGAGAGTTTAATATATATTACAGTATATTATGTATATATATGTATAATATATATAAATGGTAATATTTAGTTAAAATCGTGGTTATATATGATAGGATAAGTTTAGTGAATGAGATAAATGAGTGAGGCTGGTGCAATTAAATACCACTTATGTGTATGTAAAGGAATAGTCTAGAGTGAGCGCTATAGGGTCTTATCACTAATAGTATGATTTTTATAATAATAATGATAATTAGTGTTAGTAAAATATTATATATATATAACAAACCAATAAATTACTTATATAGATACTTGTATATTAATGTCATATATAGTTCAAAAGCACTATAAAAGTTAATACGGAGAGTATAACATAGGAGCCAGGCATACTTACGTTACTAATATTATTTCCTATTTACTAAAGAAACGGAAAAGATAAACTAGTGAAACTACTTTTACTCACGAGTAATACGTGAATAATCGATATATAACTAGGTAACTTTCATTTTATTTATGAGTAACAATTAGGACCATACTATATATAACTTCATTATTTAATATATTAATATATTAATATTAGTATAATATATTAATTAATATATATTATTATATAATACATATATATATATATATATAATTATATACTATATATATATATAATATTTATATATTAATATATATATATATATAATAAAATGATAAAATCACTTAAAAATCCCTAGATCACATTACTTACCTAACTACATATAGAATGAAGAATCAAACTTATATCACTACTCACTAGAAGTTTTTCTAATTCAAATCAATAGACTCTCACTCAATAAGTCATCCCCCAGCCATCCTAGGTATTGAACATTTGATTAACACATTTGACATTCCACTTATAATAACCCCATCCATATCCCACCACATCACTAACACTTCAATAGCGCTCACATATACGCATCTTATAATGGACCCATCACGCATTATAAAATTTAAACCGTACTAATTGAAAGCTATTAACAGGGACCATCAATCACTTTTCGGCAGTCCACAAAAGCAATATCCATATCCATCAAACTGTTATACAGACAATACAACCTTCGCATATCCTTTCCTAAATAACTAAACGCATGCAATTCTGAAACTACTTCTACCCCAAATAAATTACCAATGTTGTGCTCTGCTGGAAACTGTCAATTATATAATATATAAAGTAAATCTTATTACTATCAAGAGATAATACACTTCACCCTGCAAACAAAACACTATACAACAATCCATATTGACCTAGGAAAATTAAAATAAAAATAAAAATACACCGGCAACATACTATTCTGGCAATATACAACACTCTATTACCTGAATGTCCTGACGGTACTGTGGTGTAGAGGGCACCAACGACCGTCCAGACACTCTCCCCATTATATTAACACATTCACTAGTCCATTAATTTAACCACAAAGGACGATTTCCGCAGAGGACATGTATATATAACACTATAAATAAATCCTATACACGTATCCATCTGAAATTTCCAATACAGAGACAACATTGGACAGTCTCACAATCACTCGTGGTAATATGCTTGTACGCTGCTTCCGCACTCTTAGGTGGCACCACCACCCTCCCTATCAGTGAAATAATCAATTTTATATATATTAACGATCTCACTATCCATACCTAGGAGTCTAAAAGTTGTCCCTTATCCCAACCAAACGACAACATATAACATATAAATACATCTTCATTTAATTAAATCGATAACTGCCTCATATGCCGAACATCAAGACTCGATACATTAACTCAGAACACTTAATAATATGATCTCTGTGGCATCCGGATAATCCTATATGTGATTAGGTTATGATACTATATTCATGGTAAAATAATTCTACTAATAGGTATCGACAATCACACTCAATTATATTAATACATAATATAATATAAGGATAATAATAAGATGATAAAAAATAAGTCAGATGACAAAAAAGTAAATGTACGTAGTGTATAATAAATTACATTAAATTAATAATAATAAATAAGATTAATATATATATATTATATAAATAATAAATAATAATAATAATATAATAAATAATAATAATAATAAGCTTTCCACACCTTGTCCATACACTATTCTTTCTCGCACAATTTAGGCTGAAGATATCTTTTATCTCACCTATATACTACTTTATCTACTACTTATAATATAACATATAATATATAGATATATTATTCTTTGAGTTTTCTGTCCTATAATCATTAGGGCCTATCTCACCTATATAATATATATATATATATATATATACTTGATAAAAATAGATTTTAGGATTCATCATTTAAATATAATCTAACTAAATTTTATATAGCACGGAAAAATAATTCAAATGCTTACGCAGGATGTCTGTCTCTTC
>JABUQX010019056.1:5000-15000 GCA_015478945.1 Trachelipus rathkii
TATATTATATATATATATTATAGATATATATATAGTAATATATATATACCGTATATATAATATAATATATATATAATTATATATATATATATATTATATATATATATATATATATATAATATATATATATTATACTATAATATATATATAATATTTATCTAATATCCTAGTATTCATAATATAATTAATAAAACTTCAATTAAGTTTTTCAAAAATTTTTTTTTTCCAAGATTTTCATAACCAAAAAAAAGGGCACAAAATGTATTTATATTTGCATTATTTTTACTTTTTATAACAATAGCACCGACACTATTGAACATTAATGTTTAAGAGACTTTAGTCTAATTATCCTGTTAGTAAATCTGGCAATCTTATGATATGAGATAACTTGGACCCACGCTGGTATTAGTCGCGCAGCACTGAGATTTTTGACGAAATCTTGTATTAGTTTGGCTTTGTGAAGTTGAATTTTCTGCCTCTTATAGACTTTTAATTTTTATTTTTGCAGTAATATGTATTGTTCCCAGATGTGATTTATAAAAATAGACTTTGTCTTTATATTTTTTAACAAATCTATGCTATTTAGAAACTTTAGAAAATGGGTAAATTTAAGGACTTGAGTCCACGCAAAGTTGGACAAATAAATGTTCTATTAAGTGTAGGTACGCTAAAACAGAAAGAAATAGCCAAAAAATTGAATGTATCAACTCAATCAGTTAGCAATATTAAAAAGAAAATGGAAAACAGTCAAAATTTGAACTCGAGTAGGGTTGGAAAATGTGGTCGGAAACGTAAAACAACTCCTAGAATGGATAGAAAGATAATAAAAGAGGCTCTTCTTAACAGAAGATTAACTTGCAAACAGATTTCTTTTCAACTGGCTGCGGAGGGTGTTATTCTTGCCCGAAGAACAGTGAACAAGAGGCTTTTGGAAGTTGGATTGAAAGCGTATCGCCCGAGAAAGAAGCCTCGACTTACAGAGATGATGATGAAGACACGTTATGCCTGGGCTAAGAACCATGTTGAGTGGACTTCCGAGCAATGGGAAAAGGTAAGAATGACACATCTATAGTTAACTTGTATTGGACAAAAGATCATTAATTATTATTAGAAGTTGTGGTGCATAAAAATAATTTATTAGTGGATATAGGAATATTTTCTGTTACAGTATCTGTGACAGTATTTTTTTTAACTGTACTGTATATTATTTATATTCATGTAGGTAGTTAGTTCTCTTGACTGTATGAACTGTATATTTTCTTTTTTCATGTAGGTAGTCTTCTCTGACGAATCAACCATCGCAGTACTTGATGACCGTGTTCAGACTGTTCGAAGACGAGCTGGTGAAGAATTTTTAGCTCAATGTCTGAAGAAAACAATAAAATTTCCAACAAAAATCATGGTGTGGGGAGCTATTTCTGTGCATGGAACAAGCCGTTTACACATTGTTGATGGAACCATGGACCAATTTAAGTACATAGAGGTACTTAAAGGTCGTTTGTTACCTCAAATAAGGGAATGGTATGGTGAAAGTCCTTGGATATTTCAACAAGACTCTGCTCCATGCCATACTGCAAAATCGGTGAAGAAATGGTGCACAGAAAATGGCGTTCAGGTGCTCCCATGGGCTGGAAATTCTCCAGACATGAATCCTATAGAGAGTTTATGGTGCATACTCAAGGATGAAATACATAAACAGCCCATTACGACCAAACAACAACTTATAGAACGTCTTATTGAAGTTTGGTTTCGATCTCCGCGAATTCAAGAAATGTGCAGAACTTTGATCACTGGCATGCCAAGACGTGTTAAAGCACTTATTCATGCAAAAGGTGGCCAAACTGCTTATTAAACAATATATCATATACAACACCATATATTAATTTCTACAGAAAATGCATTATGTAACTTAACTTTATCCGTTTCCCAATTTTATTGAAATTTGAAATTTTTGAAGATGATAATGATTGTGCGCATGTACTAAAAATGATATTATATAAATACAGATACTGATGTAGATATATAATATATATATATATATATAGTATATAATATATATATATATATATTATATTATATATATAATATATATATATATTATTTATACGATATATATATATATATTATATATATATATATATCCATATATAATATGTAGTATATATATATATATATATAGTATATATACGAAGATTTAATAATGCTTGTTGCAATTAAGCTATAAAATAGATATTAATTTGAAATAGGATATTCCTTCATCTTGAATGGGAGTAAAGCAGGCTTTGGTTATTATAGAGGAAAGGTTTTTCTCAGAATATTAATTATATGTTAGTATATTACAGTAAAGAAATGGTATTATTGTTAAAAATATATTGTATTTTATTATATTAAATAAATATTATATTATATTAATTAATAGCATAATAATAAAATAATAATAATAATAATAATAATAATAATAATAGTATAATAATAATATAATATTAATAATAATAATAATAATAATAATAATAATAATGGAATACACAAACAGAAATGGGCTTCTCAGGGGACGTTTACCCCCTTTGAGCCCATTATACCTTGTTTCATATTGAATTTAATATTAAAATTGAAAAATCATTAATTACAATAGTTTATATAATATAATATAATTTTAATCCTAAGCTAGTCTAATTTCTTAATAATATTATAATAGTAAGAGTAGCTAACTAAGGGTAATATTTATACCAATGATAATGAAATCATTAATAAAAGTAAAACTAAAATTAATTAATTGTAAAAAAAGTTAATAATAATAATAATAATAATAATAATAATAATAATAATAATAATAATAATAATAATAATAATAATAATAATAATAATAATAATAAATAATTAAATTAATAACAATACCATTAGTTATATACCAATAACCATAATATAATAATATTAAACTAACAATAATATCATCAATAATTATTTAACAATAACAATTACAATAATCAT
This sequence comes from Trachelipus rathkii, assembly GCA_015478945.1. Taxonomy (NCBI): domain Eukaryota; kingdom Metazoa; phylum Arthropoda; class Malacostraca; order Isopoda; family Trachelipodidae; genus Trachelipus; species Trachelipus rathkii. The sequence goes on from JABUQX010019056.1 coordinate 7,989, forward strand.
AATTATAAGAATAATGGTGATGATGATAATGATATTGATGACTACGATGATACTGATAATGATGATGATAATGATGATGACAATATTAGTAGTAACAATATTAATAATAACAATAATAATAATAGCAATAAGTATTTCAACAAAAGAATTAATAATAATAATAATAATAATAATAATAATAATAATAATAATAATAATAATAATAATAATAATAATAATAATAATAATAATAATAATAATAATAATAATTATTATAATACAATATTGGTATTCATAGCATTAACTCATCATGAGCAATATCGTTTTATAATAATGAGAAAAGCTATAACAGCAACATTAATGTATTATAGATAATTATCACCATTTGATGTTGAAACCAATTTTGTGGAAGGTAGAATGTTTGCGTTAGTATTTTGACAATAAGAAGTTTTTGATGTTTCTACGAGGGTGGGTGACTCCTGAACATATTTTGGGAGACTATTCCTTTCGTTTACGCCTTTATAAGAGGTGGCTCTTCGAGATTTTGTTAGGAGGAATTTTGCTTTGTTTAGGTTACTGAAATTTGTACTACGTAGATTGCCTTTCCCTCACAGTTTATTTCGCATAATCATGTTAGACAAAATTTCATTTGCAGTGCATTTATGACTTTATTAAAGATGTGATTGATTATTGAAATCGATTTTAGATATAGTGGGGTTGGGTGTTCAATAGTAGTTTCGAGATCCTGATGTTATGGAAATTATCTTCTTTTTTTTTTTTTTTTTTTTTTTTTTTTTTTTTTTTTTTTTCATAATAGAGGTTTTAGCAAGTATTTACTTGCACAGCATCATATTGACAGCACAGTAGGATAGGTTGGGATAACATAAGACTTTTTTTAGCGTAAATATAATAATAAAAAATAATAAAATAATAAATAAATCAATAATTAATATAATAAGCTAATATAATACATAATAATAATAGATCCGAATTAATCAGAATAGTTTGCATATAAGTCATATATATAATGAATTTGGCAATAACTAATATTAATAATAAATAATAAAACTAATTAAGAACCATATGATGGGAATGAAAATATACAAATAGAAACTTAATGAATTTATCATCAAGAATAATAATTAATAATAAATAATAAGATAATAATAATATAATAATGAATAATAATAAGAATAAATTAATAATAATAATCAGTGAATAGAGACATCAATAATTAATAATAATAATACATTAATACCGCAATAATAATACGCAACCATTTATCTAATTACCATTATATTATGTTATTATGAGAATTTATTACTTATTTAATATTATTGATTATTATTATTATTATTATTATTATTATAAGTGTTTTTATCGGAATTTAAATTGTCATCATTATTCCTCTACAAATATATTATAATAATAATTCATTCATATTTCTTTATGACCTACCAATAGGTCTCCGATCTTATTATTATTACGATTAGATTATATGATTATTATTTGATGTATCTATTATTATATCTATTATTATTCATTATTAATATTATTATTATTATCTATTATTATTAATTATTATTATTAATTTTATTTTTATTTTTAAATGTTTTATTTTTTACACTATTTTCTCTTTTTCAATGATTACTTTCAATAATAATAAAATTATAATTTAATATAACTATTATTAATGATTATTATTATTATTATATTATTATTATTTTATTACTGGTATTATTATTATATTATATTTATTATTATTATTCCCATTATTTATTTATTATTTAATTTATTATTATGATTTATTTATTATTATTTTAAATTATTTATTATTATCATAATTATTATTATTATTATTATTATTATTATTATTATTATTATTATTATTATTATTATTATTATTATTATTATTATTTTATTATATTATTAGTTAGTTATTATTATTAATTATTATTATTTTATTTTATTTATTTTTTATTATTTATTATTATCTATTATTATATTATGATTATTAATTATTATTATTATTATATTATTATATTATTATCTATTATATTATCTATTATTATGTATCATTATCATTATTATTATTATTATTATTATTATTATCTATTATATTATTATGTATTATATTTATTATTATAATTAGTAGCTAGTAGTGTAGTAGTTAAAGTAGAGTAGAGTAGTGTAGTAGTAGTAGTAGTTTTATTATTTTGACGCAAAAAAAAGGGAAATGAATCTTAGTAAGAAAAAGCAGAAGAGACAGATTGAGGAATGGGTGAGCAAAAGGTAGCATGACAATAAAGATAATGAATAGGAAATGTCAAACTCAGATTTTGGAGATATTTGAAAAGGATGCCTGAGAGAAGTAGTCGCAAATAGAAAAAGGAAGTAGACTATCCAAATCGAAAAGAGTTAGCTCGAAATATATGGATACTAGAAAGAGGGTCATCCTATGAAGTGAGTTCACTCTTTCCGAGTAGACAGGAATTATATATAATAAATAATTAGTATATAATTAGTATATTGTTGAGAAAGATGCTGATTCAGCAGAACTGCGTTAAACTAGGAACTCGTACAATATCAATCAATAATTATTAGTAATTAATTATAACTAGTTATACTATATCATATTTAATATATATTAATTATATATATAATTCTATATATATAATATATATTATATATTATAATAATATATATATTACTTTATTATATATATATATATATAATAATATATATATATATATACTATATTTATATAGTATATATTTAGTATATATTTAACTATTTATCTTATTAATATTTTATAATAAAATTATTATTAAAATTTTTAAACTTAATCTAATATTATAATATATATATATATATTATATATATATATATATATAATATAATATATCAATAATAACCATATAATATATATTAATTAAAAAAAGTTTTTTATATAAAATAGTTTTATTTTTGATTATAAAAATTTATGCCCGCCCCTCCTCCATAATATATATATATATATTATATATATATATATTATCATATTTTATTGGTTTGTATTACAGATTGGAAGTTGGGGAACACTAACTGATTGGTCAGAAGTTTACAGAAGTGGATCATAGGATGTCAGAGGTGGTCCTTTATTCATTGGTTTATCTAATTTAGAATATGAACTTAGTGCCCGCGCTGACCAAGTCAGTGATATAATTAAACGATTTGTTAGAAGTTATTTTATATAGGTTGAAAAGAAGAATGTCTTCTTTTACAGAATAATAATAACACATAATATAATTTAATTAAGTAATAAAGGACATATAAAGGGATCTATGTAGATGAGAGGATACAAACAACTCATGGTGAAGAGTGTCTGTGTATGGAAAGTCAGTAAAGTGACATAGTGAAAGTGGGAAGTGGGAAGTGCAAACTTTAATAGTTGTTTCAAAAACGATTAAGTACTTTATTTTCTTTACTAGTTAACGGGTGAAGTGCGATATGGTCATATTGACAGAAGGAAAGGTAATTGTTGTATACAAATAAAATAACATATCTTTGTAAATATATTAAATAGGTATAATAACCTAAGAAAAAAAAAAAGAGAATTTACAGTTTACGCTTCGCCACATTCAATAACACAGAAAAGAGGTCTTACACACAAACTGTTAGGGTGAGTATTTATTGAAGTTATTTTCATGTTATAGTTGTTAGATACTGTTGTAACTATTTTTTATTATCTATTATTATTATTTATATATATATACTTACTATATATAATAGTATATACTATATATATTAATATATTAATATATATATTACTATCTTATACTTAATTAGTAGTGAGTGAGTAGTGAGTATATATATATAATATACTTATATATATATTTATAACTATTATTATATTTATTAAATTAATTAATCTATATATAATATATAATATATATATACTTATTTATACATATACATTACTATATAATTGAGCTGTACCGAGGTCCAATCCCCGAGCGACTTTGATCGGGTGACGTTGAGATGGGAATGAAATCTTTATTTTAACTTGGTTTTTCTTGCCATTCTTTTTTTTTTAAATTCATATTTATGACTTGCATACTTTATATAAATTTAGCTCCACTTGAACAAGAACGTCGTACAATCACAATTTAACTGGTGCAGCAATGATGTTCTTACTATATAATATATATTAATCATATAGATATATAATATATATATATATATATTATAGTATACTATCAATTATATATACTGTATTATATCCTTACTATATAATATATTATTTAATAGCATATATTTCATATATATATATATATACTGTTTTTTTCTGAATAAATTTCATTTTTTTATTATTCTAAATATTATGTTATTAGATATATATATACTTTATATATATAAATAATATAGTAAGTATACATTTATATATTTTAATAATATTTTTAACTTATATATTATGATGAAAATAGTGATAATAAATTGCCTCAATAGCTATTATTAATTTATTATTATTATTATTAATTATTTACTTGCCTTTTCTATAAATGTAATTTGAACAGAACCGACAAGGACAGTGTCATGTTTAACTAATTTGGCTGGTGCAGCAATCCTATTCTACTGCACATAGAGGGCTTCAAATAAATTACCTTTCTAAGAAAATAAAAAGGCAGAGACTCAGAAAATGCTCGAGCAAGAATAGTTATAATTATTAGAATATAATTATTTTATAAATTAACAGTCACAGAATATTTAAAACCCATTTTTTGAAATATTTCTTCGATGACCAAAAATAGACAGAATTCAATTAAAATATGTTTTAGAATAAGTATTGTTAAACAATTAATAAATGCATTTGATTAGAGAGTGGAATTTCCTCGAAAAGGTGAATCACTGAAGACAAAGAACAATAATGTCCTTTTTTTCTGCAGATAAAGGACAATAATGTTCTCTTATCTGCAGATAAAAGGACAATAATATTCTTTATCTGCAGATAAAGGACAATAATGTCCTTTATCTGCAGATAAAGGGACAATAATATTCCTTTATCAGCAAATGAAGGACAATAATGTCCTTCATTTGCAGATAAAGGACAATAATGTCTACGCTTAGTCAATTCAGTTTACTTCCGTCTATCATGTTCATATATACTATATACAAATCTTGAGTCAGGATCTGAAGCTAAACAGATGAAACTGAAAGATCTTTACTCGGATTCGAAGTATTTCCTGATGTTGCAATTTTTGTACTATTAATATATTAAATTAAGTGTTAGAATACTTTAAAATAACAAGTATGCATAACGGAAGAGCCCTTAACTGCAGTATCTACTACATCATTCAGTGTAATTTCCACGTTTTCTGTAATCCAAATGAAAAATACGCCTGACATTCGATTAAGTAACTAATACACTAATTTTATTATAAAATGAGTTGATAAACTTTTTCTTTATTGTCATTGATAGGTAGAGAAATTATAAAAATAGCAACCTTGGTTCTGATATAAATGAACAAAAGATGGTATATATACTATATATAATATATATATATATATATATATTAGTATATATATATACATATATACTATATATATATATATATATATATTAATATATTATATATATTATATTATATATATAGTATATATAATATATATATATAGTATATATATATAAACAAATAATAAATAAATAAATAAAATAATAAATAAATAAATAAATGAATAAATAATAAATAAATAGATAAAAATACTAATAATTAAATAAATAATAAATAAATAAATAAATAATAAATAAATAATAAATAAATAAACATTTTACGATTCACAAGACTATAATACATAAATTAAATAATAAAGTAAATAAATATAAATAATAAATAAATTAAATAAATAAATAATATATATATATATATATATATATTATATCTATAATATATATTATATATATATATAATAATATATCTATATATATTATTATATATATTATATCTGTTTTTTAAACTAAAAAATAATTATTAATTAATAGTATATTACAGTATATATATATATTCTATATACTATATGTTTATGAAATTATATATATATATTATATATTATCATCAGGTATCCTATAGCCGAGTGAATTCCAGTACACAAGAGACATTGCCTTATTCGCGTAAAATTACGTTCAAGGTTTTCCTGAAAAAGATCCTTAAACTTCAAATCCAAATCAAGCACTTCCATGAACGAATATTTTTCGACCACTTCTTCGAATTCGTCGTCGCTTTCTTCTCCAGGGTCTTTTAATTCTTTCACTGGCGCTGCTTTTTCTTTTACTTGCTTTGCAAATATTATAGGGTTATTTACTCCTTCGGGTGTTCCATTGATTTTCCATTCGAAGATTCTCTCGTTTTCTATTTGAGATGACAGCTAAATTATCCAGATATGTTTTCCAACTACTAACAACGAAAAATCAATTGCACGCAAAAAAAAAAAAATATAGAAAATATTTTTAATTCTAAAATCGTGTTAAGATGATCAAATTTGCAATTCTTGCACATGCGTATATGTTAAATACTACTCTGTATTGTTCATATCGTTAATCGACATTGAAAGCTTTACTTTTCTGGAAGACCACCTTCTATAACAGAAAGCTCCACTGTCATTTTTTTAATTTCATGGTTTCTTGCCAGTGAATAAGAATTTGTACAGTTGGTTTTTTGCAGCGGAATCACGGGAACAAACTATTATGACCACCTTAAAAGCTTCAGATAATGATGCAATATAATTCACCTATTTATCTCCAATTCTTTCAGATATTTTTTAAGTGTACCCATTAAGTGTTTCTCTGGTTATTTTTAATAAATATATCTAAATTTTATACATTTTCAAACTACAACTATTAGTCAAAATTTATAAGAAAACTTATTTTCAGGTTGAGTATGTGAATGGCGCCACATGCATATTTATGAAACGGTGCCGCGAATCAATTATTTTACAAGAACAGAGAAAACAGATAATTTGACTTATTAATAACTCAAACTTCGTTAGGAACAACAGG
>JABUQX010019056.1:20000-22500 GCA_015478945.1 Trachelipus rathkii
AATATTATTTTTATTAATATATATATAAGAACGATTTTTGTTTGCCCCCCCCCGAAAAAAATTTCTGGATACGCCACTTTAAATATATATATATATATATATATATATATATATATATATATATATATATATATATTATATATATTATATCTATAATATATTATATTCTATATATAATATAATATATATATATACTATTATATATATATAATTTTAAAAATATATATTATATATATTATAATATTTATATATTAATATATATATAGTAATATATATATAATATATAAAATATAAATTAATCATTCATTCTTTCCATATAATAAGCCATCTTAACACATTCTAAATCTCACTTACTTATTTATTCACACCACACAACTTCCCAAAAAGTTCATTCCTCATTTTATCAATTCTTCTCACACCAAACATGCACATAAGAGTATCCATCTGAACAAACTGCACTTTAGATTTACAACTTTATTCCATACTATAGTTTCACTACTATACATTGACACCGGTATTAACATACCCCCATGCAGAACTCTAGCGAACTTAAGACATCGTCTCTTTGCATCAATCAAGGATTTAATTGCATCAGCCCGCTTCCAAAAATTCACAACTTTCCTACTAAACTATGTATCATCCGTTTCCTTTTAAACTAACATATAGCCAAAAAATTTAAACTCACTCAGATGCTAGTTTCAATTGCTCATTATCTAACATTATTTCACACCGGGGACTCTCCTCAACCACCACCATCACCTAATTATTATCTAAATTTACTTTCAAACCCCTAATTTTAAAACACCTTGCCAAACTCCTCTACTAATACTCTCATACATCCTTCAGGTTCCCCACATAAAAACCAAATCATCAGCATATATAAGCAGGGCACCCTCCACTCTCTTCCATTCTCCACTAATACCGCTACCTTTGATTTTTCATCAACAAATCCATATACAATTTAAATAGCCATGAAGACATTAGACATCCATGTTTTACTCTACTATTAATATTGAACCATTCACTTTCCACATATTATTTTAAATAAAAAGGACTTGGAATGCGATCATGAGAGACTCAATATTCCGTTTAAACAGTCTCTGATGTGGTATAATCTAGTTCTACCTGTATTTTTCTACTTTGATAAAATATTAAATTGAGCTGATTAGGAGGAAAGCTAATTTTAATTCATTCTATATAAGCTAATAATGATTTAAAAAGCGCTCCTAGCTCAGTGGTAGAGCACTCGCCTAGAAAGCGAGGGGCCCCAGGTTCGAGACTGGGTTGGAGCGAGAAAATGTGAGCTATTCTCTATTAACTCTAGCTTCGTCAAACTCAGACGTTAATGAGTACATATGTGGTGTGCTTTACTAAAAATGGGAATTAATCCGGCTTCCGCGATTGGCCTGGCCAACCAGAGGATTTAGCCGTTAGGCCCTTGCTTTCCCATGGACCTTTCTCGAAGGGTCACACTGACAGGACGAAAGTCCTTCCTGGGGGTTGTTGATTAATTGATTAATTAATATGCTAATCTCAATATCTGCACCTCACTAAATCATAATCAACATTTACAATAGAACAACTTATTATATGACATTCAAAAATCACGTTCTTAATATGCCTCTAGCACAGAAGATCCGCCTAGCAATAGCCTAAACCATACCCATCGTTGGTTGGCTAGAACACCTTTATCAGGTTGAGCCGAGGCAAAAGGTAGCAATCAACCTTAAATAGCTATGCAACATTTCTAATTGGTCGGGAAAATATAAGAACACACTTTCCTTCAACTAAAGTACTTACTGAGATAAGAAAAAAAAAAAAAAAAAAAAAGGATTTTAGAGGTTCAGTGTTAATTAATACAATACAAATATCAGTGTTAATTAATACGATACAAATATATGCTATATACAAAAACAAAAATAAACAATTATAAATTATAATTATAGTTATAATTTAAAAATTATAATAAATCTTAATTACAATTATAATAATTATAATTATAATATAATTATAATTATAATAATAATAATTATTAAATAATAATAATAATAATAATAATAATAATATCAAATAATAATAATAATAATAATAATAATAATAATAATAATAATAATAATAATAATAATAATAATAATAACAAAAATAATAATAATAACTAATAATAATAATAATAATAATAATAATAATAATAATAATAATAATAATAATAATAATAATAATAATAATAATAATAATAATAATAATAATAATAATAAAAAAAAAAAATAAATAAAAATAAAAAAAATATAAATAAAAATAATAATAATAATAATAACAATAACAATAATAATAATAATAATAATAATAATAATAATAATAATAATAATAATAATAATAATAATAATAATAATAATAATAATAATAATAATAATAATAATAATAATAATAATAATAATAATAATAGCTTTGACCTATAATGCAAGCACTATATATAATCTGTATAGTGCAATTTGGTTAAGAG
>JABUQX010019056.1:30000-32500 GCA_015478945.1 Trachelipus rathkii
ATTTTTTCTTTTTATATCCTTTTTAGGGGGTTCGAGCCGACGGAGGGACAGAGGGGGGACGAAGTCCCCCCGTCGTCCCCCGGTAGGCCGAGAAACCCCGACTTTATCCATCTTTAATTTTTACCCTTCGGGTATTCTTTAGTTATAAAAGAAAAAAATTCAACATTTGGCAACTTTGCGCGCTCCCTCCGACTACTCCAGCTTCTTCGTATTCTCAAAAAACTGTAATTTTTTCAACATTTTTAACAAATTTAATTTTTTAAAAAGCGTTATTTTTTTTTTTTTTAATTTCAGGGGTAAAAATGTCTCCTGATTAATAAAATGATATTTATTTTCGTGTAGCTGTTATAGTTTTTTAGTTACATGCCTGGCCTTTTCGGGTTGTTGTATATATATATATATATATATATATATATATATATATATATATATATATATATATATATATATATATTTTTATCTATAAATTATTAAATATATATATATATATATATATATATATATATATATATATATATATATACTTTCCTGAATGGCAAGAGGACAGGTACCATCTTACCATAGATTTTGGCAGAGAAAGATTTAGTCGAAGAAGGAACGAACCTGCTCATCCCATTAGGGATTACCACCCCACCCCTCCCTGCCACGTTTTCGGTAGACTGAAATATTTTTAGTGAAATAGTTAAATTCATTTCCATAGATTCAGAAAATTAGTTTTGGACATTGTCGAGCTGCTAGAGGAAATGTATTATAATTTATAATTGTGGTAATTGTGGTCAGAGTTACCGAAAGAATTAAAAGTATTATATTCATGGCGAAAAGAAGTAATTGTTCAGTAGAAGCACAAGTGCGTTCAAGAATGGATTTGTGCGACCTAAGATATTTGGGGACTCTCTAATCAGCTGCTCCAGATCGTTGAGAAGACTAAACGATTTGGCCTCTTTCTGACCTTTAGCAGTATCAGAGGAGAACAGTTACTCAGTGTAGTGAAAGTTGAGATACCCTAAATGAAGTACTTTAATATCTGGATGAGAATATGTAACGAGTCTCGTGAGAAATAATCAGGTGTTCGAATATATATATACTATATATATATATACTACTATATATATATATATATATATATATATATATATATATATATATATATATATATATATATATATATATATATATATATATATATATATATATATATGGACATTTATAAGCAGTTGACTCCGTTAATATTAGGTTAGGTTAATTTAGGTTAAGTTTGGTTAGGTTAGGTTAGGTTAGGTTAGTTAGGTTAGGTTAGGTTAGGTTAGGTTAGGTTAGGTTAGGTTACCCAAAAATTTAATGTATTTACCCTAAAATTATTAAAATAACGATACATTAATTATTGATTTTCGCTCCTGGAGTCAACAGCTTATAAATAGCCTCTCTCTCTCTCTCTCTCTCTCTCTCTCTCTATATATATATATATATATATATATATATATATATATATATATATATATATATATATATATATTTATATATATATATATATATATATATATATATATATATATATATATATATATATATATATATATTTTTTTAAAGGTTACCACCACTTACAGGAGGAGACTTTTCTAAAGAAAGGGACGCTGGGCAAAGGAAAAATTCTGGAAAATCTGTCGTATTAGGAGAGCAGTTGCATAATCACAAGATGATGATAGTAGTAAGAAGAAAGATTTTAAGCCAGGGAGCATTATAACTTTGAGACTCAAGGTTTTCGAGAGGTATTGCAGGAGTGTTAGTGTTTGTGTAAGTGCAGATCTCATCCTTTAGAAGGAAATTATAAAATAATTTATAGAGAGAGATATTTAGGTTATTAGAGAAGGAATCCTAGCTACCTGTATCTCAGACAGAAGTAAAATGTTAGGATGAGAGTTAGATTAGAGATGCTCAACAAATATGAAATTAGTAAGAAGACTAAGAACATTAGCAAAGTTAATAAAAAATTCTTTTCTAAGCCAACCCTTACTTGTACGACCACACGACCCATCCATTAAACCAAACACTTACAACAGACGCAAACTTGCATACAAATAATAATAAATAAAGCTAACCAGCCTGAAACCCAACGAATAAACTTTTAAAACCAAAATTTTGAAAAAGTTAAAAATTTTTGAGGTTCAATATAATTTTAAAAAGACACAACTAGAATTAAAACTAACTAAACTATACGAAAACAAATACATATTTCTAAGCTATACAAAACTACATAGTATAAAACTAAAACGTATGAATAGTAACTAAATCTGACAACAATAAACTTTAATTTAGACCAACTCGAATAATAATACCAAATAAAAATAATAATAATAATAATAATAATAATACCAAAAAATAATAATAATAATAATAATAATAATAATAATAATAATAATAATAATAATAATAATAATAATAATAATAATAATAATAATAATAATAATAATAATAATAATAATAATAAACTATTTATTTATCT
>JABUQX010019056.1:35000-38119 GCA_015478945.1 Trachelipus rathkii
GTACAAATTCCTTGTGCACAATACCACGGCTGTCGAAAAAAACAATAATCAGTGTTTTCACCTTGGACTTGCTCATACGTGCTTTCTTCGGACGAGGAGAATTTTTTGTGTGCCATTCCGCACTTTGCCGTTTGGTTTCAGGATCGTACTCAAAAACCCATGATTCATCGCCTGTTATAACTTTATCCAAAAAATTGTGCTCCATTTCGAGTCTTTCAAGTAAATCTTGACAAATTTTGACCCTGTTCGCTTTCTGCTCCACAGACAAGTCTTTCGGCACTAGTTTTGCACAAATTTTTCGCATGTGCAAATGGTTCGTTAAAATTCTATGAACTGCATTTTTATCCAAACCAGTTTCTTCTGCAATCACTCTGACACTGAACCGGCGGTCTCTCTCCATCACAGCTCTAACAACTTCCACATTTTCATCGTTTGTTGATGAGATTGGTCTTCCACAACGAGGGTTGTCTTCAACATTTTCTCGGCCCTCTTTGAAAGCTTTGTGCCACTTAAAAACCATAGTTCTCGATAGAGTGGCATCCCCATAAGCTTCGTTTAAAGAAGCAAATGTCTCAGTGGCAGACTTGTTACGTTTCACACAGAATTTGATAGCGTACCGCTGTTCAATATTTACCTGCATCGCAAAAACGTAACGAGGATAGAAAACACGCCCATACACAAAAAGATGTAGTGCAAAAACGTAACGAGGTTAGAACACACGCCCATACATAAACAGATGTAGTGCAAGACTGACTTTATAAATCTGGTTAAAACTGGTATGGATATGTAGCCTAGGTAACTAGCTACCCACTCGTATACGTCACGGAGGAGCTACATTACTCAGTCGTTCATGGGATATTCAGTAAATTATTTTTGGGACATATATATATATATATATATATATATATATATATATATATATATATATATATATATATATATATATATATATATATATATATATATATAGTATATATATATATATATATATATATATATATATATATATATATATATATATATATATATATATATATATATATATATATATATATATATATATATATAACTTTGCCTACCCAAGTGTAATCTTCAAGGTTGGACGCCGACTGATATATTATACGGCCAAATATCCGGCAAACAGGAACATCCTTGTAATCTATTATTATTATTATTATTATTATTATTATTATTATTATTATTATTATTATTATTATTATTATTATTATTATTATTATTATTATTATTATTATTATTAATATTATTAAAATTATTATTTATTATTATTATTATTATTATTATTATTATTATTATTATTAAAGAGCATTACTTTTGATATTTCAAATAAAATTTATTTTAAGCCAAATGTGAATTTGACGTTGCCTCAGCAACTCTTTCTTTCCTACGCCAAAACTGATCAAGTGTAATTAATTCTTGCTTTTTATCTAAACGAATGATAATAATGTGTTTGCTATTATTATTATTATTATTATTATTATTATTATTATTATTATTATTATTATTATTATTATTATTATTATTATTATTATTATTATTATTATTATTATTATTATTTTTTTTATATTTTTTTTTATATATATAATATATATATATATATATATATATATATATATATATATATATATATATATATATATATATATATATATATATATATATATATATATATATATATATATATATATATATATATATATATATATATATATATTTCTTTATTCTCCCTACAGGTACACAGATTGGGGTGGGGCACACAACATGCCCCGGAAACGGAATAGTTATGTAGAAGAACATGAGGTAAGTGGAAAGGAAAGCCCCTCCTACTCGCAAGTGCTAGCCTGTCGCAGTCAAAAAAGCCATCCAAGGGCTTCACAACACCCTGACGGGCCACCCCACTGTGGTAAATCGTCAATGTAAGGGTTGATCCCCTGGGACACCCTTCCAACCATACCCCTCCCCTCAAACAAAATCATGCCATCCACTCCTATTATGCACAATTCTTCTCACTTTTGCTAAATTCACATTATTTTCCTTCAGACACAACTTTGCTGACTCAATCCACTTTTTTTTTCGGTTGACTTCCAACATACTCACTTCTATACATTCGCTTAACCAACCCACCATCAACCATCCTTTTTATATGACCAAACTACCTTAAAGCGCTCTCATTTATTCTCTCATTCACGTCTTTCTTCACACCACACAACTCCCCCAACACGTTCACTCCTTATTTTATCAATTCTTCTTACACTTAACACGGGGGACTAGCCCAAATCGTCGACAGAGAAAATGGACGACACCACATCAAAAAAATTTCCCGTACAGCCCGCCGTAGGCGTTGAGTTAAGTTAAGTTGAGTTAAGTTGAGTTAAGTTGAGTTAAGTTGAGTTAAGTTGAGTTAAGTTGAGTTAAGTTGAGTTAAGTTGAGTTAAGTTGAGTTAAGTTGAGTTAAGTTGAGTTAAGTTGAGTTAAGTTGAGTTAAGTTGAGTTAAGTTGAGTTAAGTTGAGTTAAGTTGAGTTAAGTTGAGTTAAGTTGAGTTAAGTTGAGTTAAGTTGAGTTAAGTTGAGTTAAGTTGAGTTAAGTTGAGTTAAGTTGAGTTAAGTTGAGTTAAGTTGAGTTAAGTTGAGTTAAGTTGAGTTAAGTTAAGTTAAGTTAAGTTAAGTTGAGTTAAGTTGAGTTAAGTTGAGTTAAGTTGAGTTAAGTTGAGTTAAGTTGAGTTAAGTTGAGTTAAGTTGAGTTAAGTTGAGTTAAGTTGAGTTAAGTTGAGTTAAGTTGAGTTAAGTTGAGTTAAGTTGAGTTAAGTTGAGTTAAGTTGAGTTAAGTTGAGTTAAGTTGAGTTAAGTTGAGTTAAGTTGAGTTAAGTTGAGTTAAGTTGAGTTAAGTTGAGTTAAGTTGAGTTAAGTTGAGTTAAGTTGAGTTAAGTTGAGTTAAGTTGAGTTAAGTTGAGTTAAGTTGAGTTAAGTTGAGTTAAGTTGAGTTAAGTTGAGTTAAGTTGAGTTAAGTTGAGTTAAGTTGAGTTAAGTTGAGTTAAGTTGAGTTAAGTTGAGTTAAGTTGAGTTAAGTTGAGTTAAGTTGAGTTAAGTTGAGTTAAGTTGAG
>JABUQX010019057.1:0-20000 GCA_015478945.1 Trachelipus rathkii
ACGACAGAGATTGGTGGCGAACGATCTTTTCTCAAGAACTTTGTACTAAAATTTCCAACCGAATGCCCCATACAGGCGACGAGATTCCCATACTGGGGAACTGTGATCAGCTTTCAGAAGAAACCAATTCGCACCTTTAAACCCGCCTCGACTGACCCAAGAACACTCCACTAGACGCCGACAACAGAAAGGAAGAGTGCGCAGCACGACTCCGCAGACAAGATCCTCACTACCCATTTTCACAAATATTGGATACTTCAGACAGAAGCGTGCTGAGACGCTACGCCAGCTAAGTCGAGAGACAGCCACCTCTACTGCGCTGGCAGCCATCTGCCAGAGCAGCTGGCAACAACATTCAAGGAGGGGTAGGAGCCAGCCTAGACGTAGATATGAGAACTATGCTTCACAACAGAATAACATGATGCTTATAATAATCGTCTGTTTTTCATTCAGTGAAGGAGCCTGGTCTAAAAGCATACAAATGCTGAAAGTGACGGAAATGCTCTCTTTAATACCTCTGGTATACCCTCACGACGGGGGGGGGCTGCTGCCACAACGTCCCACATACCAACCACCACTTCAGCGGAAACTGGAAATTCCTGGGTCATCATCTGCACTCTAGATGGCCACCCGACACAGAAAGCTGATCGAGGAAACGTATCGTTTAATAATTTCGTAAAGATTTCAAATTCTTAATGCTGAAACAAGCTATGGCATATTAAAACTTAGTAATTATAATAATAATTAATAGAGAGATACTACAAGAAATACAATACATAATAATAAAATAATAATCAATAATAATAATAATAATCAATCAATAATAGAATAATAATAAATATAATAATAATAATAATCAATCCAATAATAATAATAGCTAATAATAAAATGAATGATGTGAAATTTGAATTTGTTACATAATAAAAAGAAAGGTTTACTTAATCAAGTGAGCATCTCCATGTAAAATGAAATACAACCAAAATATTTCTATTGTAAATACCTGTGAGGTTGAGAAACCCGAAAGCGATTGCCATATAAGCGAAACTGATATTGAAAATGAAATAAAAAAAGATCAAATTGCCATAGCTCATATATTAAAAAATAAAAATATGAGTGAGATTAATAATCAGGTATTATGTAATTATAATTCTAATATGCATGTCGGTTATACTTTCTTTAATAATTATTTGAGTAACGGATATGAGAATGATCGGAAGGTATTATCATCGAGCGCAGAATGCGAAGCTTTTAGAGAGACGGGTGGTATATGTTTGAATTCTAATTTGTGCAGAGAAACAATTATCTCAGCCGTCCAAGAAAGAACAAATAACACTCCTCTCTCTAAAGGTGATGTAGCTGGCTCTAAATTATATAAAGTATTGAATAGAATTGATAATAAATTTTACATTTTAGATAGCGGGTCCGAGATCGACCTGATCAGTGCTAGCCCCATTCATAGGTCGAAGCGGCCACTAGGGCATATTTTAGCAGCCAATGGCACCAAAATAAATGTTTACGATTATATTAATATAGATTTAGACATTGGTTTGAATAAAATATATAAACACAAATTGTATATAGCAGATGTAAAACTAAACATATTAGGTATCACTTTTTGAAACATTTGGGTTTGGTCATAGATTTTAAGAAGATGTACTCCATTGATCCTAATACACCCATACGTCATTATTAAGGCCCGATCATATCTATATCCTCTTTTAAAAATAAACGATGCTGTCCATGATCTTCGCATCGAATCTCCCCCTAAAACTCTCACCTCTTTGCCTTTTAGCCCACTCTTTCCTCTTACATGATATTTTGTATCAAGTATAAAACATTATTTTTAAACCCGTATTTAGATGAGAATGTTCATTTAAAGATAAAACAACGAAAAAAATGGGATGAAATATTTTCTAAGTATGGGGGACAAGAAATGGGGGATAAGAGAGAAGGAAGTGAACTGGAGACAGAATTGGGGGGAGGGAAAAAAGTGGGAGATATACCAGAAGGGATATTGAGGGAGTTGGCGAGTGCGTACCCATACAAGCCGACCATAAAGGGTCCGCCAATAAGGTTACCTGGCCGTAGGATTCCACACAAACTCTACGATGCCACAAAGAAGGAATTAAATCAATTAGTAGCGGCAGGTGTGTTGAAAAGAGCAAGTACCACCTGGTCAGCGCCTTTTAGTGTTTTGGATAAAGGAGGGGGGAGAGTTAGACTAGTGACAGATTTTAGAGAACTTAATAAAAGAACTGAGGTGGATATATTCGGTCTGCCAAATATTTACGATGCAATTTTCGCACTCAAAGGTGCTAAGTATTTCTCTAAAATAGATTTGACGAATAGCTTTTACAATTTACCTTTACATCCTGATTGCCAGAAGTACTTTGCAATCACAAGCAATCTCGGGACCTTTATATACACCTCTCTGCCAATGGGCTTTATAAACTCACCTGCAGCCTTTCAAAGAATGGTAAATATATTACTATCCGACTTAAAAAATTGTCACGTGTATATTGACGATATTTTACTGTTCACAGAAGCAGCTGAAGAGCATGAAAGACTCGTGGAAACTGTGTTAAAAAGATTAAATTATTTACATATCAGTGTGAATGAAAAAAAGAGCAGATTTGGAGTTTCTGAATTAGAATATTTAGGCTTCATAATAAGCGCTGAAGGTGTTAGGGCGAATCCGGAGAAAGTTGGAGAGATAGTAACTTATAAAAACCGCATACTATTAGAGAAATGAGAGGATTAATAGGAAAACTTTCGTTTTACAGAATTATGCTTCCTTGCTTAGCAGATTTAATGGGTCCATTAACAGACTATTTAAAAGGAAAATCATATTCCAGAAAAAGAATACTGTGGAACGAAAAATCGGAGAAGGCTTTTAGCGCTGTCCAAAACGCTATAAAAAATTCCTGCCTATTAGCCTACCCCGGCACTTCAACGCCAATAAAAATATTCATCCATGCCTCGTCAAATGCTTTATCAGGCGTTATTCTGGGGGATGATCAAGACAGCCGCCCTTATGCATTCTATTCATCCACCCAGTCGGCTATTGAAAAAAGATATGATGATATAAGTAAACAATTATTAATACTAAACAAAATGTTTAACAAATTCGGGTACCTACTAAGTGGTAGGAAAATAACGATATATACTCAATTGAAAGAATTAATCACCTTATATAACAAAACAAATGATGTATTAAATCAAAACGCAAAACAAGTCCGTCAACTTAATTTACTAAGCTCTTATAATGTAATTTTCAAATTAATTAGTATAAAATCCAATCCGTTAAACGAATATATCATTAAAAATAATCCAAATTTCCAAATAGCGGACGAACAAACAAACAAAAAAGAGAGTGGAAAACCCCTCGTAAATATTTCATTCACAAGCCCTTTAAATCCTACAAATATTACTATAGGGAAAGGCCATAAAAATAGTTGTCGTGAAGTAGTAGAAAATAGTACGCATGCCGATCGGCCATTTAACCAACCGCAGATGTTACCCGAGACACGTGTCGCTTTAGAAAGGAATTTACTAACCAGGTATGAAAGAGAAAAGGAAAAGGATGATAAAAGAGAGAATAGAGAAATATTAGAAGAATTAACCGTGAATTTGATATCTGACTGCAATAAACGAAATAAGTTAGTTATAGATAGATTCCTAAAGAGTATTGACTACAAAAGTATAAGCGAAAAGCAAAAAGAAGATACATTTATAAAGTCATTAATCAATAACCGAGAAAAAAGTGGGTTGAAAATGGTAGAACAGCAATTCTGGTTTAATAAAGAAATCTTAAAGATTTTTGTGGACGTGTCACTGGGGTATTCTCGTGTCATTTTGCCCGAGACCTGTATACCGGAAGTGGTAAGGACGTTGCACTTGCAAGGTCACCTCGGGATTAAGAGAACGGAAATTGCAGTGAAGTCGGAGTTTGTATTTGAAAAGATTCACTCGCGGGTTAAAGAGATCGTTAGAGCTTGTAATGAATGCCAAATAAACAAAAGCGCTCGTACTATTAGTCCTAATTATGGACAGTTCAAAGAGGTGACCTATAAGTTTGAAATGTTGCAAATTGACATATTAAAAATGAGCCCCTGCCGGGGTTATAAATACTTATTTACGGCCATTGATAGGTATAGTTGTTATCTTTTTGCTATTCCTTTAAAGGAGATGAATGCTGAAAGCGTCATTAAAGTATTATTGTATGAGATTCTACCTTTCACTGGAGTGCCTGACAAAATCCTCAGTGACAATGGAGGATGCTTTAAAGCTCATCTGTTTGAAGAGGTCTGTAAGATGATTGGGGCAGAACATATCTGCACCACAGTGGGAAGCCCACAAGTCAACGGAAAGCTGGAGAATAGGCATAGAATCTTGTTAGCCAGCCTTCGTTGCATGTTAAGCGAGAATGAGTTCAAACATCACGATTGGGTATCAGTCCTTCCGTTTGCGCTCTTTGCAATAAGAACAGCCCCTCTAACAGAAAATGGGATTACAGCTTCTCAGGTGCTTTTTGGCCAAAACGTGAATATACCTGGGAGATTAGTAGAGTCAGAGAGACCTGGAGAAGCTATGTGTTATGATAAATATTTAAACAAGTTAGCAGGGTTGTTTGCCCAGCCGTTGGCACCGAGAGCCACTTTGAAGAACCGATCAATGTTCGTTCCTAAAAATTTGAAGGAAACAAAGCTAGTTCTTGTAAGAAACAAACAATATAATTTAGGCAAGCTAGAAGCAAAGTATCAGGGGCCTTATAAGGTATTGCGTTTCACTAATAATACAGTTTATATCTTTTAAAAAATGGTCAGCCTGTAGCAGAGAATTTAAGAAACATAAAGATCTATTACCATTTAGCGGAGGCCGATCAGAGTAGAAAATAGCAGAAAAATAAAAATAATAAAATTGTGAGAGAAAGAAATCATAGGTAGACAACCTCTTACTAATCTTTTCTTTTACAGGTAATTCGGTCAAAGGTTATGTAATTAGAAAATTTGCAAGTGCAAAGATTGTGTACACAAATTATTGAATAATAATATTTAGTAGTTGTAATTTACCCTCCTCAAGTAGTTTTCCACCTATCTTCCTTCCTCTATCCTTGAGTTGTTTGTAATAGAATTAAGGAAGGCATTCAGTGGGTCTAGCTATCAAACATATTGCAATTATCACAAATGGAAGCTCTCTTCCATTTGTTTTTGCAATTTGTTTGAGCTGCACTCCAGGGACACCACTTTGATCTGTTAAACGTTCGTTTACCAGATGCATGTTGAGGAGAGAGGGAGCGGGGCATGTAAGTGCCATACTCCCCCACTTAAGTGGGGGAATGAAGCTCTCAAACTCTTTGAAATACAAGGGGAAAATTACTGGAGGCATACGAATGCCTAACAATGCCTACATTTTAGGGTTAAAAGATTCAAAATTGTAACGGCTTGGGGAGTGCTTGTGGAAGCCGCTTTGAGAAGCCCCAGCCGAAGGGATTATTATTTTAGACGCCGGACGAATCGGTTGTGTCAGGTAGCATAGGGCCAAAGAAAAGCCGGCAGTTTGCTGTGTCATTATTATTATATCAAATTAACTTTGTCTATTCCATAATTAAATATTTTCTGCCCATTGTGATTACAACATTTATTATATCATCTGTCATATTATTATTTCACGTGCACAATTAATAAATTTCAAAAGCAGAAAAAATCTTTCCACTTCATCATCCAATACTAATTACTTATTTAATTGGTCTGAGTAATAACCTCAGATCATATATATATATATATAGGTTTAATTTTATAGAGTGACATATTTGATCTTAAACTTGATGTTGCCAGATTAGTCCTTTTAGGGTACAGATTCGGACAGTTACGTATTTTATTAAAAAAAAAAAAGTTTTAGACTAGTTATGATTTCAACTTTGTTCAAGATGGACGGACGTGTTTGATTTACAATCTGTAATATCTGATAAGATCACTTTGCTTGCTTTTTTTTAATGTACTACGTTAATTTTAGAGTCTCAAAAGTGTATTTGTGATACAGAATGTACTATATATAATAATAAGTTTAATTTTTATTTTCGCTGTCTTAAACGCAATTGTCGGAAAAGATTTACAATTTGTCCTGAAGGCTACTGGGAAATTTTTCTATTTAATGTGAAGCTATAATCTATCTCGAAAAGCTGCTTAAGTGAACCTGATTTTAATTATGTTTATAAACAATTTACGGCTTCATGGACAATCAATTATTTTTTAAGGGGCTCGAACGACGAGGGACACGAGGGGGGTCGACCGAAGTCCCCCATCGTTCACCGGAGGCCGAAGAGACCCGACTCTGCATCCTCTGCGGTTTAGGTTTGCGGGTATCTTTAGTAAAAAAAAGGATAGCAATTTATTGTACAATAATATGCTCATTAGATAGACTGAGACCCCTCGATTTTTTTCCCAAGCCTGCAATCTGTAAATTTTTACTTGACATTCTCCTTTTTGCTAAAGAAAATATTTTTATAATAAAACTTAAAAAATATGTGTATGTATATATATCTATATATATATATATACTATATTATATATATTATATATACATATATAATATATATCATACTATATAATATATACTATATTATATATATACTACTTATATATTACTGTATTATATACATATATATATATACATATATCATACTATCATATATATATATATATATATATTATATATATATATATATACTATAATATATATATACTATATTATACTTACTATTATATATATATACTATATATATATATATATATATATATAATACTATTATATACTTTTATTATATACTATATATATATATATAACTATACCTCATATATATACTATTATATATATTATATATACTATAATATATATATATATCATATATATATATATATACTACCTATTATATTTTATAAGTTTAAACCATCAAAAAAATATATTTCTCCTTCGCCTAAAAGACAGTCCCAAGCGTTCAAATTTTTACGATTCTGGCAACACGGAAAAAAATTGAAAGGTGTTACCTCTAGTCACAATGGAACATATATATATACTATATATATATTATATAATATATATATATATATTATATTATCATATATTATTATATTCATTATTATCATTATATATATATATATATATCATATACTAATATATATTACAGTTAACACCACCGCTCACGGGCAGAGCCCTATTCAAAGAGGGGGTGTACTTAAATTTAAATTAATTTTATTATTATTTATTACTATTATTGTCCTCTTTTATATGGTACCACAAGTAAATCAGTAATCCCATCTGTAATCACAATTCAAAAGAGCTTCATTTGCCTGTTAGTGCTACGAGAAACTGGTTCAACCATACACAACCACTATTTAAAAAACTAATATACTGCAGTTTAAATACCTGCTTAATCTATCGCTACTCAGAGATATGCATAAAATCAGTAATCAGGTTAGGTTAGGTTAGGTTAGGTTAGGCTAGGTTAGGTTAGGTTAGGTTAGGTTAAGTCTGTGACTTTTTACTAGCTAACCTTTGAACCAACCACACACGTCATGAAACAAGTTAAATAAATTTATGAAATAATGCATATATAAATGCGCCATTCTGTCTACTACAAAAAAGTCACACAAAGCATCAGTTAGAGAGCAGCGAAACTTTACAACCATAAATATTACAACATAATATTAAAAACGAAAATTCTCTAGCATCCTTTGCTAGAAAACTAAAAAATTATTATCTAAAGGTCCATTGGTTTTTCAGACTTTTCCTATTCGCAACATACTTGCTTTATTCAGATTTACCGAAGGAACCCTATGTCAAGTTCTAATGATTTTTCCTTTTAAAAATCAGTTATGATTTTATTTCTTATTATTTTATTAAAAGATTAAATTAAAAATGGAAATAAAATCATGAAACTTTTCTAATGTTTCGCGTCACCTCCGTGGGGATGCTGAGGCACTCCTGGGTGCCGGCACACACTTTCGGAACTGATTCTAACCCAATACTAATTAATAGCCATGTTACTGATTCTTTCTCGTAAATTAATTTCATATTATTGACATCAAAGTTGCTGTTGTTACTTTGAATTATTATGAGCAGTAATTGTATTAATAATAGTTCTTACTATATTCTTTTCATTATTATAATTATTATTATTACTATCAGTTATTGAAGTAATTAGTGTAAACCTCATTCCCATTATTATTATTATTATTATTATTATTATTATTATTATTATTATTATTATTATTATTATTATTATTATTATTATTATTATTATTATTATTATTATTATTATTATTATTATTATTATTGAAAAGATTTTTCCCTCGAGGGTAAATTATCCGGAATTTTGTGAAAAGCTGTTCTAAGGTGCGGTGAGTCGCAGTTCTCCTAGTGGTGCAGTGCGGTGCGGTTCGAAAAAAATGACTCTTAGTGCAGTGCGGTGACCGGAAAACATTAAACTGTTTACTTCGGAATTAAAAAATATAAAAACAAAAAAGGAATAATTTAATAATTTTATTAAATAACATTTTTTAATTTTTATTTTTTTATTTAAGTTTATTTATTTATTTATTTATTTATTTATTTATTTATACGTATTAACCCGTAATTCATTTATTATTTTGCTTTAATTTGCAGATTTCAAGCGCTAGATTTGATGCAGATTTGACATTTTATATTATTAAAGTCAGCTCATTCTTAGAGCTTTATTATATATAATACTATATATTATATATATATACTATATTATATATATATATATATATATACTATATACTATATATATATATATCATATATATACTATATATATCATATTATATATAATATTATATATACTATAATATATATATATACTATATATATATTATACTTATATATATATATTATATATATATATATATACTTATCTATATATATATATATATATATTATATACTATATACTATATATATATATACTCATATATATATATATATATTATACTATATACTATATATATTTATATATATATTATATATATATATATATATAATATATATAATATATATATATATTATATATATATATATAATATATATACTATATATATATACTATATAATATATATAATATTGTAATCTTCATCTTCCTCATATTGGGGGAGTAAGTGCGTATCATATACGGAACAGAAAGTAGTAGAAGAATATGAGCAAGTCAAATAGAGGCCCCAGCCTTACCGTTCCTTTTATACCCTTAAGTGAGAAAGTTATCCAGTCAGAAAAGTCTACTCTAGGGTTTCACGAGATTGCCGACGGACTCACTCGTTACATCTCGTCTATGTCAGTAGGGTTTCATCCCCTGGCCAAGGCCCACAGTAGTAGGGGATCCATTCCGCCACGTGTTTGGTCATTTTGCACACAGCGTCCATGAACCCTACCTGAGACCTTTTGAGCCCAAATTTTTTTACCTTTTTTGACCTTTTTCTTGACCTTGACTTTTTGGGCTTGACCCTTTTTGGCCCAAATTTCCTTTCACCTGCCCTTGCACCTTTTTGGCCTTGAACCTTTTTGGGACTTTACCTTTTTTTCGACCAACCCTTTGATCTTCCATGGTCATTTTTTGCCACGGTATTTTTTGAGAACCTAATTTTTTGAGAACCCTAATTTTTTGAGAACCCTAATTTTTTGCAACCTAATTCTTTTGAGAACCCTAATCTTTTTGAGAACACCCTAATTTTTGGCAACCCCAATTTTTTCGGCCACCCTGATTTTTGGCAACCCTAATTATTGCCCCCCCTCTTTTACGCCCCCTAATTTTTTTCGACCGTGGGCAATTTTTGCCCACGGTACTTTTTGATCTTTCCTTTATGGCTTAGCCCGTTTTTGATGTGTACACCTTGTTGACCAATCGATATATTTAGGCCTTGACCTTGCCAAATACCATGGGTCATTTTTGACCACGCCAATTTCTGGCACTTCGTGGCCACCGTCACATATTTCGCTTCTAACTTGTACGCTGTATGGACCTACCTAACTTGAAACCTACACACGTGCGCGCGCACACACACACACACACACACACACACACCACACCACACACACACACATACACTTATACACAACACACACACACACACACACACACATCACACTTACACTTATACAGACATTCACTATGCCACTTATACACACATTTCACTATGACACTTACATTTACCCCATAGACACTCTTTTACTCACGTACAAACACACTGCATCTTTGGTCTTCCATGGGTCATTTTTTGGCCACGGTAACTTTTTGTCCTTCCTTTAGGGACTCAGCCCTTTTTTGATGTCTTTAACCATTGTTTGACCATGAATTTCAGCCTTGTCCCTGCCATATACCATGGGAATTTGGACCCACGCTAACTTGATGGCTTTGATGGTTTCCAACCACCGTAAGAAGTATCTAGGGAATGTTCTATTAGTGTTTTATGAGTATTAGATGAGTGCCAGGTGAGTGCAGGTGAGTTGCAGTGAGTGCCACGTAGGCCAATCGAGTGCCAAGTGAGTTGCCAATGCGAGTGCCACGTAGTGCCCAATGCAGTGCAAGGGTGCAGTGCACATAGTGCCACTGCCAGTGCTCACTTTCTTCATAGCCTTTTCTAGCCTAACCCCTGATCATCCGAATCAGCCCCTAATATGGGTATCTACCCTAGGTAATAAGGTATGAGGATCTCGGGAATGGCGTATATTACAGCTGCCTAGACTAACTTCTACTATGAGTTGTATTTTTTAACACTTATACATACCACACATTCACTATGAACTTATACCACACTATGACACTTATAAGCGCACTTACACCCCATAGACACTTACATTAAACCCATAGACCACTAGCATTAAACATATACCAACTTACATTCACACCATCAAAGATACACTTACACTTAGCACACTCACACACTCGATATCTTGATGCCCTCCACTTTGATGCCCAACTTTGGATGCCTCAAATTAATGCCCTCATCTTTGATGACTCCATCTTGATGAAGTCATCTTGATACCACCTATATGACGATTCATCTTTGCTGACTCACTCTTTTGTCTACCCTCTACGATCATAATGCTACCAACAGGGCTCAGGTCGAGCTTTGCGCGAGACGGCATCGCCGCAGATGGCGTTCGACCCGCGCGTCCGCCGCCGCGCTGCGCCCGCGGCGCCAAGGAGGACCGCGCGTACCCGCCGGCGCGACCGCGAGCAGGACCTGTGTTTCCGCGTGACCCGCGCCGAGGTGCGTCCGCCGACGCGAAATTCCGGCGTGTACGAAAAATATGATATCAACTATGAGTCTCTCATTTCTTATTTCATACTTAAAACATTCACAAGAATTTCTCTTTTCTTCTAATTAAAACTCATTATTCATTATTCACTTGACGAGTATTGATGTGGAGAAATTTACGTTCCGAAGTCCCCCCGCTACATGTCTTGTAGCTGGGCCGACAGGATGTGGTAAAACCTTTCTATTTTAAATATTTTAAAGGAAATGGAGATTTTTGAACAAACCCCTGTAACATAAATATGGCTGTTCACTAATGTTTATGACAGAAAAATTTAAAGAATCATAAGATGTGATCAATTTCATGAA
Source organism: Trachelipus rathkii (assembly GCA_015478945.1). Classification (NCBI taxonomy): domain Eukaryota; kingdom Metazoa; phylum Arthropoda; class Malacostraca; order Isopoda; family Trachelipodidae; genus Trachelipus; species Trachelipus rathkii. The sequence goes on from JABUQX010019057.1 coordinate 11,638, forward strand.
GGCATATACGATATTAGATCGCTGGACAATATACAAGGACACAAAAATTATTGTATTACATGATTTAATGCACAAATTGAATTTTGAAATAGCAGAAGCGTTCACAGTTTATTCCCACCATCTAAATATCTCTGTGTTTTTAATAACGCAGAATATTTTTCATCCAAGCAACGCAATGCGCAAGGCTTTCTTTAAACACCCAGTATCTACTGTTGTTTGGACAGAGAAGAGACATGATCACAATTAATGTTATTGGCAACTCAAATGTTCTCTTCAAACGCGAAAGAGTTCTAAAAGTATATAAAGAGGTCTACTCATTCCCCCAACCGGTTATTTGAATGGTTGACACTTCTCCAAAACACGCACAGAGTGCTGCTCCGTACCAACATTCTGCCCTATGAGATAGAAAATGTATACATACCTGAATAATGAGTTCTCTAGTTGCAAAGTATTTACTTCTTATAAAAAAATTTAAAAGCTGAAACCTTCTAAAAACGTAAACTAATTAGTGAGGATGAGAAATTCATCCAGTGTGGGTATGTGAATCTGTTTTAAATCTTATAAGGAAATGTTCCTTTTAAATACAAACCTCAGAGGTAAAGCTACGCCCGTATAGAACTCATTAAAAACTCTCCTCAACATAAAAAATCTGAAACATAAAAAGAAGTTACTACAGAGAGGAGGAGGGGTATTCCTGCCTTACTCTTCTCCGTTATAGCTTCCCTGATAACTAAGTGGTTGTCCCTAATGAAGAAGGTTGCTGTACTCCCATATAATGAGTATGAGAAAATGAAGTATACATAATACAGCATCCTGTACAGAATTCAGTTCTAGATCATACATTTCACAACCTCAACTATGGACAAGTTATTGCCCACACTTGCGCAAATCCACAATCACAGTTTTTCATCATTCACAACCCCCCATACACGCAGATATTAACAGCCCAATGCCTTGACATTACAACCTCTTTACATCAGCAACAACAGCTGCACCAACAGAATCCTTAATAGTTGTGACGACTCATTATCTTTTTCCCGCAGCCTCTACCTCCTAGCTTATATAATCCTAAAGTTGAACAGATAACCGAATATGAGAAAGAAGTGTACGATATTAAATTTCAGCAATTAACATCATGAAGAAACGCATTCTTATACCAGGACCTACAAAAATTGATAGATCTTAACAGACTTCCACTACATCACCTCCGTATCCCTGTACACCGATGATCGTAGATATACTAATGAAGTAAAACTTGAAGTGAAAATGAAGATAAATTTAAAATATCCTAGAGGAAAATTTACCTATTAGAGGGCGTAAATCAGGAATAGCTTTATTTAATATTTTAAAAGAACAATTAACTTTGAATGAAGCCGGACAGATCGTAATTGATGATGAAATAGTTAAAGGATCAAATATTGTGGATTTAATAGCTGATCTCTCACGTAACTGAAAGAAAGGCCCTGTAAAAGGATGGAATGATACTCAAAACAGAATTCAGACTATTACTTTTCCCACCCCGAAGTTTAATCTTAAATACAAGCCCGACTAGCAAGACCTTAGATAATATCCCGTTTCGCCACAGGCCTGACTTCAAGTCCATCGCAGGCAACTTCTTACGCATCAGAATAAATTTAAACTGTGTTAAGATGCCGACTAAGAAAACACTTCATACATTAGGTCTAGTTGGATTAAATCGTAATTATGTATTATATATATACTTTAGTTGTAAATTTTGTCGTATAAAAATGTCTTTATTTTTAAATCTTTTTCTCTTTCTTTATCCCTTGTGACCTAATATCACATTCTTTTGTGACAAATATATATAATATATACTATCATAATATATATAATATATATATATATATATATATATATATATACTTACTATACTATATATATATACTATATATATATATACTATATATATCTCAACGCTTACACGTGTGTCAGTAGAAACATGGAGGCGAAGGAGGTTAGTTGATAAGTATTACTTCAATCTGAGGGAGCAAAATAGTTTTGGGGGTTTCACTAGGTTTGCTTCTAAGGTATCCTAATATTGGAAAAAAGAGTTAAAAGCCATATTTGGAGGGTGCAGAGGCATTTATCTACATAAACCTGTAAGAAAAAAATTTCCCACACGGGAAAACCATATCTCCGCAGCTCGATAGCGTTTGGCAGTTTTAAGATTTATCCGGAATGATTAAATACACGCTCTTCATAATGAAGGTTTCAATATATCTTTTTTACAATTAACGTATACTCTAGATCACTTTGTGGTTGAGGCCATAAAAGATAAAAGATCTACATTACGATGCAGTCTTGAAATTATAAGGATGAGAGGAGAACACGGCCAAATCATTTTGGACAGATTCACGCCGATGAATTCACGGGGAGAGTTCAGGAGTGCCTCTGGGAGTATGCGTATACCCAGCTATTCACAATACATTTTCCGTAAACAAAAGCGGCAATAGTTGAAAGAGTCCAACGTACTATTAAAGAACGCCATGCATAGACTATTTTACACTAAACTGAATATTTTCAAATATATTGATATACCCTGGAACGATCTGGCTTATCTCTTATAACAGGTTCTTACATAGAACCTAATAGTCAACGTTCCTTTAGAGATGTCAAAAACTAGAGGACGTATGGTTTCAGGAGGCTTGAAAAAGAAACAAAATTAACAGATAATTCAGGAATAAAGGTAACCGATTTTTATGTCAGAGTTCTTCGAACAGAAGAAAGGTTTTTAGAAAGGATATGATCCGGTTGGACTATTACCGGAAGTTTCTTTAAAGTCACATATCAGCATTCAGATCCGTCGATAGTTTAAGTTATATTATCTGGAAGATTTAAATGGTGGAAAAATAAAAGGCGGATTTTATAAACAGGAAATACAAAAAAAGTAAGGTTCAAGCTGTATCATGAACTATAAATTGAAAAAATATTAACTACGAGAGGTAAAGGAAAAAATTAGCAGTTACTTGTGAAATGGAGGGGATATCCTGCCCAAGTTTAATATTAATAAAAAGCAAGTGAAGTTTAAGAAATCATTAATCAGTTGTCAATTATAACAGGAGAGTGTAGATACTTTTATAATAACTCTCCTTCTTTTGAATATTTGATTAGTACTTTTAATATACTCTCGGATTTACACTGTGCCTAAATGAATCTACTACAACTTGAAAGAGAGGCATACGAAGTAGGATTATGTGAATGATATTAAATACGGACATAGAAAATTTACCTCACAATCTATTCTGGATGTTGGTGTACAGAAGTGTAGAATGTGTTGAAACTATATTACAAGTGAAAGATACTCGTGATCTGCCTAGGTCCACGATTGCTACAAAAGAATACTTCTTTGAAGAATTTACTTTGCGGAGGTCATATTTTAAATCGGTGCCTGCTATTTTTAGTCATTTAAACGTTCTCTTTGATATGAGTATTATGTGTAAGGATTTGGTATACAAAACTGAAATGCGTACCTATGAAGGCTAACGTAATAATATCCTTTTAAGTTCAAACGTAAAACTGTATAACTACGGACCGTGACAATGTTCTTTTTTCCAGACGTTCGCATGGCAAGTAAACACCTATTCGTAGCACGTGATGCTGAGTTGGATATACCTTCATGATATCCCTACTATGTTGAAGAGGTTTATACTATCTGTGGAGAATAACCGCATGACTCCACATGAACAAAAAGATGAAGAGATCGGAGTATGCCATTATACTGTACCCCATCCGAGATGCTCAATCATCCAGGAATGGCTTATGTATATACAAATTTAATTGATCATCAATATGTAGGTAATAACTAAAGCTCCTTTATTAAGAGTAGTATATTTTTCCAAAGAGAGTAAAGTTATAATATTCCCTAAGTTCATTATCTACCTCTGAATAGATCAAATTTTGACTCTGTACGCATGCTATAAAAAGAGTAGAAGGAAATCTTTTCCGCTTCACAACGTTGCATTGTTAACTGCAAAGTTCACTATTAGAAAGAAGCATATGCCAGTAATTACAGATAATGGAATAATATCAAGGGTGTAAGTCAGATAAATACTTTTTCATTCATTACATACTCTGCAGTGTAAAGAATAGTATAACGAAGATACTCTTGTAAATAATGGAGGAAGAAAGGGTATTCAGGGGAACAAAAATGCAGAGGGGGTATGGCCTTGGTGGATTTTTTGCCAAGCTATGGAGAAGTGCAAGGCCTCTACTCAGGAGAGGTGGGGAATATATAGGTAAAAAAGCTATAAGAAAAGGTTTGCATACTATTCAAGATATGCTCAGGAAATAACCCTCGTACAGCATTAAAAAGACTTATAGCCGATGTTTGATGAGATGTTGGATGATGTTAGGCGTAAAATAAGACCGTAAAATGTCAGGACACCGGTCGAGGGAAAAGAAGATTGTCATACAAGAAAAGACTCAAGGGAAAAAACCTTTAAGAAAAAATGTACATTATGTATCTTGCTATTTAACTTACGCTACTGATAACTTTTATACGAGGTGTGTATTTCTGTATATAAGTAAGGTTTTTCATGAAATGTTCATCTAACACCGGCACGCTCGCACATGCAAGATGCATTTTCTTCATCCTTCTAGTCCTGATTGTTGGTACAGAGCTGACATTGGATCTTTCTCAATGGACCTCCCCAATTAGCGCTTAGCGAGTCAACTTTATCAGTATTACTCCTCTGCATTCAATTACGCAATACAGATGTCTCGCTAGAGTTCAATATTCCAGGAACCCTCTGATCAATACCTAGACCCCTCCTAATGTGTTTTATATGTAAAAACGAAATTCACAAAACTGATCGGTAAGACGATTTCCTACGGGTGATGACATAATAGTATATTCAAGAATCAAATCTTCCTGTATACATGTTTTACCCAGGTTGAAGTCTATCTTAGGAACTTCACTAGGCGCGTCAGCTGCTAATTATCCTTATAGAAGCTATATAAAGCATTTGTTAAAAATTATTCAGACAATGCTAAACAGTCTCATCTCAAATCATGTGGTTTTTATAGCTTCAAAGATGAAGCTGCACATTTAGATAAAGCAGCTAAAGTCATAAAATACATACTTATGAATTTTCACGCGTCGATTAAATGGCGATATCTTCTCATTCTAGAACGACTCATTCTACCATCTGTAAATACTAGAATCATTTTATCACGTTCAAACCAAAATTTGCTCTTAAAATAAAAGTAAACCTGCTGCTACAGCTGTATGTCCAGAACCTGTTTTCACACTGTTGGAGGCTTATCTCTATGTAAGAAAAGTGAAATTATCACACAGCGTCATTTGGAAATTGAAAAATCGCTTTTGAATACTACAGCAAAGTACCCTAACTATTAAGAGAGTTGAAAACAAGATATTTAATTTCACTCAAGGATAATCGAGTATCAATATCATCCCTAACATTGTGAACGGAAATTTACCAAAGAAAGTAGTAATAATAGGGATTGTGGAGCATGAAGCCTACCTCCGGGAATTATAAACAAGTTCGCCCTATAAATTCACCACACCTTTCGGATTAGGGGTATCAGTGTTACATGTGAATGGTCTGCCTCACGACGTGATTTATCCAGAAACTGTTATACCACGGAGACCTATTCTCTGTACTCGACTTTTTACGACTTAAATCAGCCAATACTGGTAATCATGTAATGATAGCCGGGACAGGTTTACAATCTTGAAGATACGGCAAAGAATAGTAACTTTACTACGCCTAACTGATCTCCGCCCCCCCCCCTTACTGCGACCTTTCAAGCTGTAAACACGCCTATCATTAAACACTTTTGAGCAAAGGGGCACCCTCGGACACTAAGTCTCTCCTTTGACTCGATTCTACAATCACCCCATCACTGTAGTGGTCTATTCTTGAGCATCCTCAACTCATTGAATTTGACAGAGTAGCATAATCTTGAATTATTAAAGATGAATGAAGCGGAAATTAACAATACGTGGTTTAAAAATGACACTCGCTTTTTGGCGTGTTCTGCTATTACGAACTCAAACTCTGTAAAGTTTGGAGAAGGAACATGCTTGATATTCCAATTACATTGCCTCTCGTCACATACTCAACAGACATTGATTTCCGTTTATAGAGCAAAAAAACGATACTGTTCACATAACATTGATTCTTTGAACCTAAAATTTATATTGAATAATCATTATATTACTTATTTTAAAATATAATAATGTAGGCTGTGTAAAAACTATGTCTTACCGTTCAACCCTTATATTCCAATTTATTTGGAGTCTATTGTATTTATTTCATTATACGTTTTTTAAATAATGTATGTTTAATAAACTTGTAAATATATTTGTGCTAAAATTTTGTATGTCAATGATTTTTATAGTTCTAATAATGTAATAAATGCTTTAAAATGAAAAATGCGATTTTACCTACCCTAAAACTAGTGTATATAAAAAGGTTTTGTTAATTTCATACCAATTTTATTAAATAAATGTCTTTATATAACAGAAACTCCTGTTTTTTTATCTTACATACACAATTAAAAATAAAAAGTATTAAACCAAAAAAAAAAAGTAATAAAACAATAAATAAAAAATATATAAAGAAACATAATGTTAATAAATATTGAGTTCAAACAGTAAAGCAGAAAGTTACAGCAGTAAAGCAGAAAGTTTAAAGCAGTAAAGCGTAAAACAAAAGCGTACTAATCCCATAGTGTTAGGTAACACCTCTAATTGTTTTACTGCTTTACTGCTTTAAGGTTGTAATGTATGTGAGTTAAAAGCAGTAAGCAGAAAGTTAAAGCAATAAAGCAGAGTTAAAAGCAGTAAAGCAGACAGTTAAAGCAGTAAAACAAAAGAGTTAAAGCAGTAAAGCAGAAAGTTTAAACAGTAAAAATATATGTTTTAAAGCAGTAAAGCAGAAAGTTAAAGCAGTAAAGCAACAGAGTTAAAGCAGTAAAAAGCAGTCAAAACCAAAGGCATACTATCCCTCTAGGTTGTAGGTAAATACAACCTCTACTTGTTTTAAACCTGCTTTACTGCTTTAAGGTATGTAAAGTAAATGTACAAAAATAAAAATTTCGTACAATTGTAGTAAAAATGATGACTCATAGTATATTTGAAAAAGAAATTCTTTGAAATGTTAAGTATGAAATAAAAATGAAAATGACTCATATTATAATATATTTTTCGTTCACCGCGGTAATATTGCCTCTGCGGACGCACGCGGCGGCGGTTACGCGGAAATACTGCGCGCCTGCGGGCGCCGCGGCGGGCGGGTTCGTCTGACTTTGTGCCGCCTGCGGCGCACCAGCCGGCGGGCGGGGACGCGGGGGTGCACCTGCGGGTGCGGATGGCTCATGCTGCGAAGGGCTCACGCTGAGCCCTGTTGGGTAGCTTATGATCTAAAGATAAACACAAAACCAACCAACGAAGATTGTAAATCCCCCCCCCAAACCCCCCCCCCCCCCCCCCCCCCCCCCCCAAAAAAAACCCCCCCACAATCCCCCCCCCCCCCCCCCATTCCCCCCCCCCCCCCCCCCCCCCACAAAAAACCCCCCCCCCCCCCCCCCCCCCAGCAAAACTTAAAAAACCCCCCCCCCCCCCCCACCCCCCCGCCCCCTAACCCCATATAGGTGGTATCAAAGATGACTTCATCAAAGATGATTCATCAACAGATGAGGCATTAATGTTGAGGCATCAAAGTTGAGGCATCAAAGTCTGAGGTATCAAAATAATCGAGTGTGTGAGTGTTAAGTGTAGTGTATTGTGGTGAATCGTGTGAATGTAATGTTATGGTCTTAATGTATGTGTCTACTGGTTTAATGTAAGTGTCTATGGAGAGTTTAAGTGTTTATCCGTGGTAAGAGTGTGTAAAGTGTCATATTGAAATGAGTGTATACATGTTCAGAAAATTCTAATCATCGTACGGAAGTCCTCCTAGCCAGCTTGTAATATACCGCTATTCCGATCCTGATCACCTTATTACCTAGGGTAGATACCCATTTAGGGTATTTCGGAGATCCAGGGTAGGCTAGAAAAGGCTCTGAAAAAAAGTGGCACTCAGTTGGCCCTATGTGGCCACTTCCAGACTTGGGCACTCATTGGCACTCACTTGGCACCATTGGCCACTCACTTGGACTCATGGCACTCACCTTGCGCACTCACCTTGGCACTCACCTGGCATCACCCTGCCACTCATCCTAATACTCAATAGAACAACTAATAGAACATCCCTAGGCTACTTCTTACGGTCGGGTTCTGGGAAACCATCAAGCTCAGTTAGCGTGGTCCAAAATTCGACCCATGGTATACTGCAGGGTCAAGGCTGAAATATCATGGTCAAACAATGTTAAGACAC
>JABUQX010019057.1:25000-27500 GCA_015478945.1 Trachelipus rathkii
TATTCAAAAAACCGGAATTACAGCAATCAATACTAATTAATCAAAATAATCTTCTACTGCTAAATATATTAAAAGTAAAATCATACTCAACAAATTTTATCAATTAAATAAGAATTGTGCAAATATAAATACTCTTAGACACAATGCGCTGATAATTTTGTTTTCTTGATTTCCAACATTTCATCAACTCTTTTAATCTCAATAACCATATTTCACAGCTATTTAAAAACACTTCTTTACAAAAAGATACTTTTAAAATCCTTATTCCTTGCTTATATCTCTATATTAATATGTCTTAATCTTTGATAATACTACGATACCTTTTGCGCCCTAAAAGTGGAGCACTCGCTTTTAATTAACTACATAAATCTAACATCACATACATTAAATTTTACTGATACAGCACTACGCACTGAATTACGTCTAGACACTTTAAAAAAAAGGCTTTTTTTTTGGGTTTTTTTTTCTTTTTCCCCCTTTTTGTCAGTAGATGAAGTGACCGTTTGTGAAGGCGAATCATCACCCGATTGAGGAACCATCTGGGAAGGTAAATTATCAGCCGTTTGAGGAACAATCCGAGAAGACGAATTACCAGCCGGATGAGGAACCATCTGCGAAGGCGAGGGGAGTACAGGGGGTTTCAAGACCTAATCGAAACGACATCCGTTCGTCCATCAGGAAATTGTATCTTGTACCATCCCGATCAATCGCTGCACGACTTGTAAGGGCCAGAGTAAGGTGCTTCAAACTCTTCCGAATGCGATCGACTCGAAGAAAGACATGGGAAACAGGTTTGAAGTTCGGCAGGAATATATGATGAAGCACTCGGAGAGATGCCAAAGAGGTGGGTACTGTCGAATTATCAGTTGCTTTCATGTAAGCATAAATTTTCTTATGAAGTCATTGTAAGAATCTCTGATTTTAGGTGCTTGAAGAAGTTCTAAAGGACAAAGAGGTATTTTTCCGGTTACTGCTTGAAAAGGAGAGATTCCGGAGTCATCAGGCAATGCAAACGAAGACTTAAGCATGATGACTGAGAGAGAGAGGGTATCCGGTTTTGTTGCGTGCATGATATCCTCTTCTAGCGATCGCTGAATCCTTTCGATTTGGCCTTTCTGAAGGGTGAATAAGCGCTTCGTCTGGATCTACTGAAACTCCAAATAATCGCTGGACCAATTCCCCTTCATAACCGTGGATCTCTATCTAATATCACGTAGAAGAGGAATCTCCAAATCTTAATAATGGCAGAAGGAAAAATGCGACAGAGTTTTGAAGTATTCACTAAGGAATTTGGCTTCTTTCCACTAGTGTTTTCTTTGTCGATGCACGTAAGAGAGATACTCTGAAGACTGGAGTGAAACATCGGTAAAGAAAGATGGAGGTAATGCGTCCAACGATGTCGAAAATGTACGTTTTCAAAACGCTGCGACGGAATGCGTTATATTTGCTTTATCTAAAGATAATTAATACAAAAATAGACTTTGAGCCCTGAAGGTTATCCACTGTAGTTTTTAAAACCTGCGTTTTTTTGAGCTTATATTCTGCCTCGCTTAATCCATTCGTCTCTACCTTTCTTTTCTGCTCGTAGCGTGAAATGTTTTAAAGTACGCCGAAAGTGAAACACAACTTTCGACCTTTAGCTATTGTTCTGCTGTTTTAACCTCCAAACTTTAAAACGTTTTTGAACATCCCTTACGGCTTACAAGATGAATTAGAAATATCTTAATTCTTTTAAACATATTTCGATTTGTCAGTGTATAATCTGTAAGGGACGCTCGATTGTGGACTTCTTTCCCTTTTTCTCCGACTCAAGATTCAAATAGAATTTGGCGCAAAGTTTTAATTTCTAAACCTCTTTCTCAAACTTCTCAGACTTCAAACTTGCTCAAGCTTCTCTCTACTATAGTATAACATTTATTTCTATTAGTAAAGATGTTCTCCAAAGTTCTCCCTTATTACCTCCTCTTTTCTACTTTTCTTAATGACAAGTTTGCATGTTCATTGTCTTTCTATCATGAATCCACCTTTCGTTTTTTTATTTCAATTTGAAAAAATATATAAGTAACTGCAAAGAGCTAATGTTAGGGGAAGTAGTCTTAGAGCAAATAACTCTTATCCTTATCGGATTTGTAATTGGGACAAAAAACATGGTTTTTATCAGTTCCTCTAAAGTTCAGCTATTTAAATTTTCTATTCAACGTTTATTTTAAATACAGCTATAAAATATTCTCAAAAACGCAGCCCAAATCTTTTTCTAATCATAATTATCTTAGCATTTCATATTTTTCTTGATGTTCGATGAGCGTTCTGTGGCTCTTCAGAACTACACCACTCAATTTCCTTTTAATTGAAAACTTTTACTATTTCAATTTACAAAATATTCTTTAAATATTTTAGATCTATATAATTGTATCGGAAATGAAACAAAGGAAACTATATAAAGGTTTATCCACATGCTGAAATTTTCCCTTTTTTGTATCAATCTGTCCTATTAGGGTAA
>JABUQX010019057.1:35000-42595 GCA_015478945.1 Trachelipus rathkii
AATTATATAGTATACACTATACAGGTATACTATATATATATATATACTTATTTATATATATATATATATTACTATATATAATATATATATACTATAAATATTTATATATATATATATATATATTATATATATATATTGATATAATATATAAATATTTATATATTATATAAACTATATATATATATATATATATATAATATATATATATATATATATATATATATATATATATATATATATATATTTAAACTTCTACAACTTGTATATGTATGTTTGCAATTGATATTTCAGAAAGAAACCTGCCATAAATTTTCCAAACGGAAAAGGCTAAGTTGGTCATAATTCTTCCAATACTCTTCTCTTTTTCTGTTCAGATTTTAATAGCATGAAATCCGATTGGGTTTAAAATTTCTTCATTTTACCTCTCCTTCGTTTTTACCTGACGATTTTTGAGCCTTTGAACTAAACACGATCTCATCGTTTCTTTTTATTGGCTTTAATTTGACTTCAAATTTCAGTAGCTTTTTCTAAGCCATAGTTCTTGAGTTTATATTAGTTCTTTGCAACTTTTATTTGCCCTCAGGTTCTTCTTGTTTACAGTATTGATTTAATAATAATAATAATAATAATAATAATAATAATAATAATAATAATAATAATAATAATAATAATAATAATAATAATAATAATAATAATAATAATAATAATAATAATAATAATAATAATAATAATAATAATAATAATAATGATGAAGCAGTTCTTCTTATTCTTTTTCTTCTTTTCTTTTTTTTCCTTTTTTTCCTTTTTTCTCTTTTTCTTTTTTCTCTTTTTTTTTTTTATCTTTTCTCTCCTTTTTTCTTTTCTTTCAATTTTTTCCTTTCAAAAAAGGGGATCGTAAACTCCTGAATAGCCACAGACCAATTATATTAACTTTTATAGATGGCAAATTTTATGAAACAATAAATACTAGCTAACAGATTAATTGCACATTTTGGAGAACATGAATTGGTCAAGAATTCCCAATAGGATATCAGAAGAAATAGATCTTACTCAACAAATTTACTAGAATATTTTTAGTGTGGTTATTAACGACGTAGATTATTATAAATCTTTTGATGACTTTTACTTAGATTTTCAAAAGTCATTTGATACCTTCCCACATCAAAAATTATTGGTAAAGCTTAGAGTTCATGGCATTCAAGGAAGAATTTTGAATTGGATTAAAAATGATTATTGGATCAACAACAACGAGTTGTCACCAATGGTGAGTGCTCAGAATGGGTGGCTGGATTTGTCCTGGGTCCAATATTGTTTGTTATATAAGTAAATGGCATAGATAAAAATATTTTAAGCAATATTTCGTAATTTGCGGTTGGTACGAAATTTGGAAATCGCATAAATTGTGAGAAAAATGATAAATTACTCCTAAGCGATTTGAATAAGATTGTAAATTGGTCAGAAACATGGCAAAAGAAACTTATTGCCGGTAAATGCAAGGTTATACATTTTGCGAGTAGGAGCAACGGAAGTGATTACTGAGTTATAAAAGTTGTCAATGAGGAAAACGACCTAAAAGTATTAATTAATAAGGATTTAAAGTTGGCGAAACAATGTGCTGAAGCTGTTAAGAAAGCTAATAAAGCTCTCGGTTTTATTGCCTGAAACTTCAAATGTAAATCTAAAAAAAAATATATATATATATAATTGTTCCTCTTTATAAAATGTTAGTTAGATCTCTTCTGGAATGTGTAATGCAGTTTTAGAGTCCATACCTCAAAAAGAACATAGAAAAAATTGAAAATATTCAAAGACAACCAAATTAATACCGGAATTGAGAGGTAAGTCATACGAGCAGTGAATACGTGAGCCAGATATCCATTCTTTAGAGACAAGAAGATTGAGAAGAAAATTAATAGAAGTTTTCCAAAAACTAAATAAATTTGATAATAATAATTGCAAGCAATTCTTTAGATACGATTTTAATGATGTATCACGAAATAATAGACATAAATTTTCTCATAAACGATTTCAAATCAATATAGCAAAGAATTTCTTCACTTAAGATATAATTGAGAAGTAGAATAGTCTTTCTTATTAAATAGTGAACAGAGATAACTTCGATTCATTTAAGCAAAGGTTAGATATACACCTTAGGGAAATTGGTTTCTGAACATCAATTCAATTCGATTTTTACCTTATCAAGACTGAAATTAATAGTGGTCTTGATATGGTAAAATCAAACTAGAACTATTGAAATTATTTAGAAAATGTTCAAAAAGCATCTTAAAAAGAATTCTGGCGACGAACTATTTTTCACCGTATCCGTTCAACGTATCCGTTCTAAGACGGTGGTCTCATCGATCACACTATTGCCTTAAATTATAATAAATAGCTTTGATACTCACCACTAAGAACTTATCCGTTCTAAGACAGTAGTGGACTCATCGATCTCACTGAGTAGGAGAAATAATTCAAAAAAAGAAATTTCACAAACTTGTAACACTTTGGTGCCTGCTGCTTAGAAACAGATCTGTTGTAGCAGGTGAGCAAACTCATATGTCACATTAAATATGTAAAATAATATACTAATTGCTAAATTAAGCAACTAGATGTTAAAATATATATATAAAACAGATCTGTTTAAAGATAATAGGACCATCAACAAATAAATAACAAAAATACTTAACAGACTAGCCTAAAGGTGACCAAGTCCCGCTTTTAGGCGGACAGTCCGCTTTTTTCGACCTGTCCCGCTTCTTTAAAATCAGAAAAAAATGTCCCGTTTTTTTCTGAAAAGTCCCGTTTTTCCAGAGAGATCCCGCTATTTTTCCTTTTTCAATTAATTATAATACGTTATATAAAATCTCATAAAAAAAAATAAAAAGAAAAAAAAAATAATGAGTATATATATATAATATATACTATATATATATATAATATATACTATATATATATATATATATATATATATATATATATTATATATAATATATATATATATATACTATATATATATATATAAATATATATATACGTATATACTATATATACTATATTATAATAATATATTCATATATATAATATATATTTAATATAGTATATATATATATATATATATATATTTCATATTATATAATATATATATATAATATAATATAATATACTATATAATATATATATATCATATATATTATATAATATATATATATATATATATATTTATATTTAAAAAAGAGTGAAAAGCGAAAAGACTTGATGACTGCTGGACATGTTTAATTTTTAATTCTACTTAGAAATGCTTGCCAAATACTTTTCGGTTGTTCAAATTTATTTTCGTTTCCACGTACCCAAGTATGACATTTGACACGTATACTGAATATAGCCATATCTATATAGGACGTTAAAAGAACTTTTTTATAAATGTACGAATACGATGATAAATTTCGCTTTAAAACGTCCCCTGTGTTTCAGTGAATTTCACTCACCAATGTCCAATGATGAAGTGATATCAATTATTCAACTATCGAAGTTGTCAAGCAACAAGGATTAAGATGTAGTTTGCTTCAAAATCATAAATAACCATGTCTGCTGCAAAAAAGGAAGTGTGTTTTTAATGAAAGCCTGAGAAATCTATGTATCCTTTTATTCGCAAAACGACCTCAGAAAAGTGAGTAAGGCTGTTAACAAATGTAAAGCGATTTCAGTATGTAGCCACGGTGGACGGTTAGTGATATCATTAAAGCATTCTCAACACCCAAGAGGCACAAGGCAGGCTGATATCTCGGCATCATCGAACAAGGAAGTAACAGAAATACTTCCAAAAGAATGGCACCTACTTCGAAAAAATAAGAAATTAGTGCTTCCAAAAGGTTGTGAGGGGTACCATACTGTGAGAGAAAATCAAAGTTTTAGATCTGCAGATTGGCGCTAGTAAGATTTTTAAGAGATGCTTTGAGCCAAAATTTCTTGTGGTAGCAACAAAGTGCGAACAATTTGTTTTGAAATTGTTCTATTGCTCCATATGCTGAGCAGACAACTACGCACGGCAATAAAGATAGCCCACCGACTGCTAGCATGTTTACCGATGGCGAGCAACCATAGGACTACAGTTAAACTGTTTCCGTTATGGTTCGTTTCTTCAGCCATTACGTACGGAGTTCAGGTAAAGCTTCTTGACCTTCAATCTCTCCCCTTCAGAGACCTCGCTGACATAGTCGTTAACTTAATTTAATAGCATAATTAAACTTATGATTTACACCAAAAAGGTAGTTGGTTTTTGTCGGTGAATAACACAAATTATAATTTTGCGGCGCGGCCAATGGCAAGAAAGGAAGTAATAACATTTTTGGAAAGTTGAATACGCTTCATGTGCAGACGACGTTAATTGGACAGGATCGTTCGCTCATATTCTCATTATAACGTAGTGCAAATGTGGTAAGCGATTGCGTTCTGTTGATGTTCAAGCTGTAAATTTGTAAAAATATCATTCGTTTTTTACATTTATACCGTCTCGAGTCTAGAAGAGCTAAGGAATTTTTGCTATTTTGTCGCAGGTTGCAGTATGAAACCACTCCTTGGATACAGCAAAATAAGATGGCTTGCTTATGCCTGTTATCGGAAGAGTGTTGAAACTCTTTCCTGGGCTGAAATCATACTTTGACAGTCAGAACATAATGGTACAGAGGTTTTGAAAATGTTTTTTTGAAAACCCCCTTGCTGAAATATGGCTTCATTTTTCCCAGGCAGCTTCTTTTCACAAAGTTGATTATGAAGATTGAAGGAGACAATATCTTCAGCGGTTAGAAGATATGCTAGAAATAGTCCAATAGTGAAAGAATCATTACGAGTGGAGAAAAACCATGTTTTTTACCACATTCGCGTTCCCAGGCGCTACTTAGCAAAGCTTGAAGAAAGAGGAGTAATCTTCTGAAGGTAAAAACGCGCTAAAGAAAACAGTGTGGATTTTTATAGATACATTTGTTCTGAAGTCAACATGGATCAGTGGTCAGTTACATTTCAGAGCATTTGAATTTATGGAATGAGATTTCCGTTAAGGAAGACCCCAAGTTTGGTACAAATTGAAAAACAATGGTTTTGCGTCAGTAAAGAGTATTTTTGACGAGAAATATGACTTCAGATTTCGTTTTGACGAGGTTACCGTGATCGACAAAAATGTAGGCGAGAAAGTAGCACGAATGAAAGTGCTCTCGAATCTAGATAACAGACAAACGGAGGTGGAAGTATTTACTTTCCTTAAAGAATCGTAATATTTCTCATCAACATTTGTCGGCATAGTTCAAATATATGCCTTTGTCTTCGGGAACAAATACCTCCACAGAACGTGCGTTTTCTCATGTAAATAAGATCTGGACTTCTGAAAAAACCCACTCAAAACTCAAACTCTGAAAGGAATTCTTACTACAGAGTTAAATTGTGCATCAGACATGTATGGAGCTATACAATTTAATTAAATCGTCTCCAGAACTGCTGAGGAAAATTTCATCTAGCGAAAATTACCTGTAACTGAAGGCTAAATTAACTTTATATATATATATATATATATATATATATTTATAATATATATATTATATACCTAATATATATACATATATATATATTATATATATATATATATTATCATATATACTATATATATAATATAATATATGATATATATATATATATATATATAATAAAAACTATATCACTATACAATACTACTATATCATATATGTCGGTTGTGTGATGTCCGATTTACTGCAACAAATTGGTCAACATATAGCACTAGCCTCGAGTGGATTGTAGAAGTCTTTGCTAGTCGGTGTTCTGTAGTTCTATTTTTTGCTTTTTATTATTATTATTATTATTATTATTATTATTATTATTATTATTATTATTATTATTATTATTATTATTATATTATTATTATTATTATTATTGTTATTACTTGAAAAACTTATCTACCTTTGTTAACAAAGAGCTTATTTATATTGGAATAAACTATATCGTCAAGTTTTATTGAAGTCCGTTCCCAAACGGAAGTCTCCTGTATTGAAGATCAATTTCAGAGAATAAAAGATAGATTGTCGCGAACAAAACGCCTCCAACAAGGCAGAGTCACCATGTTCAAAAACTCGGAATTTTCATTTCATTCGTATCGATAAATATTTATATTTATTTTGGGGAAATTTTGAATGAAATTTTCGAAGCCAATTTTTTTTATAAAATATTTATATATACCGATCATTTTTAAATTAAAAATAAACATAATTTGAATTTACCATTTAACTGTTTGTTTGATAACGTGTAAAACTGATTCAGTTTATATATATATATATATAAATATATATATAATATATATATAATATATATATAATACTATTATATATAATATATATATATGATATACTATATATCATATATATACTAATATACTATATACGATATATATATATTCTTATTAATATATATACTATATATATTATATATTTATATATACTATATATATATATTATATATCATATAAATAACATTCATATTAGAATCGGTTTCTTTTAGGAAACCATTATATCTTTAAGTATAAATAAGTGACCAGGACACGGAACAAGAAGCCATAAAAAGTTTACAATTTTTCCTCAATAACGTTTCCGATCGAACGTGACTCATCTCAGAAGGCTGCAAAGACACATATGCATAACAATTACACAAGTTAAAATAATGAAAAAATAACAGTGACATTATGAATTAATTTGGCAGGACACGAGAATAAAATTGCAAATAAGATTAAAGTTACAATTACATATAAAAGGTAATAATGCTTACAAATATATTCGAGGTGGTTAAAGGACACAATTGCATAATCAGTAAATGTGAAAAATTAAGAACTAAGATTTAAAATAAAACACAAATTACAATCACATATGGACAGTAATAGAGAATTTAAATCGCTAAACTAATAACCACACCTAATAGATCCGGAGTTATAAATACTATCATATTATATATATATAGATACTTATATTATACTATACATACATATATATAATAGTAAATATAATTTATTTATATTAAATAATATATATATATATATATTATTAGATATATATATATATATATATATCTAAAATATATACTATATATATATACTAATATATATGATATCAGCGTATTCGCGATCATAAGGAGATTTCCATTAGCAGTGGGTTCAAGGTGCTTTATGTTCTTTTTAATTTCTTCCCGATGTGACGTGGATATGGTAATAAAGTACACATGCTTTCAAAATATTGAAATAATATGATAATGGTGAGATGATAAAGACTAGTTAATACCACCCCTAGTGTTAATAGAGTAATTGAGACTTACTATAGTGAAATAATGAGTGAAAGTCATAATTAATAAACGTAGTGAATACCTCAATAGTTGGATATAGCATATATATACTCATCTACTACAACACAAAGTGAATCGTATAGGCATAATAGTAAATATTCATGATCTAAAATTTAAGCGAATAGCGAGCGTGATACCCTCACATGAGCATTCAATAATCTATTAGGGAATTTCTGTGATCCTAAACTTATAGTGTTTTATCTCTC
>JABUQX010019058.1:5000-30000 GCA_015478945.1 Trachelipus rathkii
CCTCCTCCTTTGTAAATCGGATGTTGGGATGTTTGTTGTTCAAATGTTCCAAAAATAAGTTTGCGTGTTCTCGTTCTTTAAACAATACAAAACAATCATCCACATATCTCAAATAGAGAAGAGGTTTGAAGTCCAAGGGGCAGTTTTCCAACCAAGTCACCTCATGAAATGCCAAAAAGGCATTCGCAAAGGAGGGTCCCAGGGGGGAACCCATTGCCATACCATCCGTTTGTTGGTAAAGTGAGTCATTAAAGAGGAAAATAGTATCTTCAGTTGCCAGTTGTAATAGTTTTTTAAATTGGTCAGAATTTAATTTCAAATTTATATCAGTATCCAGTATTAAATCATTATTATTTTTATATAATGAGTTGGTTATAATATCTATTGTTTCTTTGACGGGTATGTTTGTAAAAAGTGACTCAATATCGAAGCTGGTCATATAACAACTGTCGAGCGATAGGTTATTAATTAAATTAGAAAAATGAAATGAGTCGTGAACCGTATATTGATTTTGAGTTAAGGGCCTAATATATGGAACAAGGAACTTGGCCAAATTATACGTAGGTGAGTTTATAGCTGAGAGGATGGGGCGTAGTGGTAGATTCGGCTTGTGTGTTTTTGGTAGGCCATAAATCGAGCCTGGTACTGTACCGGAGGATTGTAAACCATTGAAATTGGAGGCCAGATGCCCCGCAGTTTTTAATTTTCGGATGAAATTATTTATTTTTGTTTCGATTTTCAGGACGTGTTTGAAAATATCAACCTTAAGAATTTTGAACTTTGTTAAGTCGGATACCAGGACCTTAAGTTTAGATATGTAATCTTCTCTGTCCAAAACAACTACACCTTTGCCTTTGTCAGGTTTGGTTATAATAATCGATTTATCCTTTCTAAGCCCCTTCAAGATTTTCAAATCAGCATAACAAACGACGGGGGAAAATACTTTATGGCTTTTAAAACTATAATAAAATCTATTCGCTAAATATTTAACATCCTGAAGTAAATTATTGTTCTTTATTGAAGGTAGCTTGTTCAGCTGTGAGTAAAGTTTTTCAAACATTAGGAAATATTCATTAAAATCAATCTTAAAACACGGCAATTTAAAATCCAAGCCCAGAGCTAACAACCGTTTCTCATTTTCAGATAAAATTTTGTTGCTGAAATTAAAGATTACTTTTTCCGGATCTATATTCAGATTATAAGTAAATCCCAACTTTTCTAGCTTACGACTATGTCGAACTTTGACCGACTTACAAAAAAGTGCCATTCTTTCATTAATGAAGTGTTTCAACCAAAAATAATCAACGAAGGATACTTGCCGTTTCAAATCAGCAGAAGAATTTCTAATCTCTTCACTGCATCGGTTGATTAGTCGCTGCTTAAATCTAAAAGCAGGGAACGTGTTATTTTTTTATACAAAGTAGTAGAATTAAGTGACTTACGGTATAATTTAAACTTCATAAATCTTGGGACGTAGTCGTAACCTTTGCAGACCGATAGGAAGTGCAAATCCAATTTTGCTTTTGACAAATTTTTATTAAATTTCTCCAATTTGCGAAAAGATCGTAAAGTCGCTTCATTGTATCGTTCTTTAATAATGCTTGAAACAGGTTTATTTCTAGGAAATTTTATCTTAAGGATGAAAGCGTATACAGCAACTAGAATTTTCCACATTTTTTATTTATTTACTTAATCAGACGTTTCGGATAAAGGTCTATCCATCATCAGTGTATTAAAAACATATCACATTCAAAATAAAAAATAAAATAAAATATATAAAACACTCGTGATAAATTAACAAAAGTTTTTGCACCTCCATATCGAATAAATCTGCTAAAACATTAAAAACAAAGCTGAGAATGAATACTGGTTGGTTGGTTTTTTATTAACATCAAATGAAACAGGATTATATAAGGGAAAAATTAAAATGACTAAAGAAATTTTACAATAATAATAAATAATACATAATAATAATAATAATAATAATAAATATAATAATAATAAAATAATAATAATATAATATAAAATATAATATATAATAATAAATATTAATGTAATAATGAAGAGTATAATGTATAATAATATAATAAAATAAGATAAAATATAATAATAATAATTAATAAGAAAGATCTATAACAAAAAATTAAAGAATAAAAAATAATATATATAATGAATAATAAATAATAATATAATAATAATAATAAAATATACGTAATAATAATAATAATAAATAATAATAATAATAATAATAATAATATAATACATAAAACTAATGGTTTTGAAGCTGTACCAACAATGTGTCATGCAATAAATAACTTTTTTGAACTATTATTATTGTTAAGAGATGGGTTGTAGTCTTGATGAAGAGGACTCAGAGTCCTCCTACCGTCCGTTTCTGATCGAAATGATTTGAGTATGGAAAAGTTATTTGAAGAGATTGGGTGGTCTTGTGACATGGCAGCTCTCTTATGGTCGAATATTCGGGATTGATAAGGGTCCGATCCTGTGCGGAAAAGAGAGCCCTCTGTGCTTTAGATATCCTATTGTTAATGTGTAGGATGGTTCACTCTACGTATACAGAGAGTGCAGTTGCACACAAATATTTAATATACAATCATTCGGATTTAAGCATGGGTAGGCGAGCGATCTCTTGGTCGCTGAAGTACAGCTATACTATGAGCATTACACAAACAAATCTGAAGTCGCATTGGGAAAAGATGGTGTTAAAACTTCTTTAAGTAACCTGACCAGGTATAAAGCGGGATCCAAGGTATGGTAGTTTTAAGTAGATTTTTTCTTTTGGTACATCGTACGATGGGATTTTGGATGGAATAAATTAGTCAAGTAAGAGCCAATGTCTTATCGAAAATAGTCTGAGGAAACAGATTTATTGTAAAGAAAGTAAAAAGTTCATTTCTTTATGAAAGGACAGCAATTGGAGCAAATTTGTATGCTCTATTATTCTAACAGTGATCTGCCGTTTATCCAAAAGGATAGAGCGAAATAACTAAGTCCCAATGATGTTGAGTGGGTTTCCGGTAATATTATGTATGAAATTTGTCTCCTTCTCTGCACAGATACATAGAAATGGCAACTTTCAACTTTGGCAATTCAGTGTAGGGTGATTGTTGGAAACTGCCCCTTGGATTCAAACCTTCTTTATGAGATAATGTGGAGATGATGTTTGTAATTGTTAATAGAATCGGAACACGCAAATTATTTTGGAACATTTGTAACAACAAACATCCCAACACCGATTACAAAGAGGAGGAAACTGGATGAAATTGCCATTTCTGGTGTATCTGTGCAGAGCAGGGAGAACAAATTTTCATACATCATAATTCCCGGAAACCCATAACATGAATTGGGAATAGGTTATGTTCAGCTCGACCTTTTGATATACAACGGCGCAAGGGATCTACTGTAGAATAGATAGAGATACCCAGTTTGCTCAATTTATCCTTTCATAAAGAAATGGACTTTTTAAGAACTTTCTTT
The DNA here is from genome assembly GCA_015478945.1 of Trachelipus rathkii. Lineage (NCBI taxonomy): Eukaryota > Metazoa > Arthropoda > Malacostraca > Isopoda > Trachelipodidae > Trachelipus > Trachelipus rathkii. Next base: position 8,499 of record JABUQX010019058.1, read on the forward strand.
ACGAATAAGTCTGTTTCCTCAGATATGTTCGATAAGACTTGGCTCTTAAACTGCTAATTTATTCCGGTCCAAAAATCTCGATACGAGTCCAAAAGAAAAAAATCTAGCTTTAAAGTCACCATACCTTGGTCCCGTCTATAGGACCTGGTAGGTAACTGTAAGAAGTTTTTAAACAATCTTTTCCCATGTCGATTCAGATTTGTCTTGTGTTGAACTGCTCATAGTAATGGCTCGTCTTCAGCTCCAAGGAGATGCTCCCTACTTGCTTAAATCCTGTGTTGTATATAAATATTTGTGAGTGAAGACTGCAACGCCTGCTACGTAGGTGAAACCATCCTACAATTAACATTAGGATGTCTAAGCAAGGGTGCTCTCTGTTCGCACAGGTCGGACCCTTATCCATCCCGAATATGTGCAATAAGAAGAGCCATGTTACAGTCGACCAACCAATCTCTCAAGATATATTTCCACTCAAATCATTTTCGATCATAACGGACGGGAGGATTGGAGTCCTCTTCATCAAGACTATCACCCATCTCTTTAACAATAATTTATAGTTAATAAAGTTATTTTTGCATGCATTGTTGGTATACAGCTTCAAAACCATTAGTTTTTATGTTATTATTAAATTATTATTAATATAATTATTATTATTATCATTATTATTATATATTATTATTATTATATTATTATTATTATTTATTATTATATATATTATTAATTATATTATTTTGTTTTTTTATTGTTATTGTTATTACTATTGGTTATTTTTATTATTGTTATATATTGATTATTATTATTATTATTATTTCTATTATTACTATTATATTATTATTATTATTATATTATTATTATTATTATTATTTTATTATTATTATTAATTATATTATTATTATTATTATTATTATTTTATTATTATTATTATTATTATTGTATTATTATTATATTTGTTAAAGATTTCGTTCTAGTCATTAAATTTTCTATTATATATCCTGTTTTCATGATGTAGATAAAAACCAACAACCAGATATTCATCTCAAGCTTTGTTTTTTGTTTTAGACAGTTATTCGCATATGGAGGTGCAAACTTTTGTAATTTATCACGAGTGTTTATATATTTTATTTATTTTTATTTGAATGTTGTAGTGTTTTTAATACACGATATGGAATTGAACCTGTTATCCGAAACGTTGATTAAGTAAAATAAAGAAATGTGGGAAATTCAGTTGCTGTATAACGCTTATATCCTTAAGATAAAATTTCCTAGAAATAAACCTGTTTCAAGCATTATTGAAAGAACGATAACAATGAAGCGTTACGATCTTTTCGCAAATTTGGAGAAATTAATAAAAATTGTAAGACAAAATGGATTTGACTTCCTTAGGTCTGCAAAGGTACGACTACGTCCAAGTTTTATGGAAGTTTTTAAATATACGTGTAAAGTCACTTATCTACTACTTTGTATAAAAAAATAACACGTTCCCTGCTTTTAGCGGAAATTAGATTTAAGCAGCGACTAATCAACCGATGCAGTGAAGAGATTAGAAATTCCTCTGCTGATTTGAAACGGCAAGTATCCTTCGTTGATTATTTTTGGTTGAAACACTTCATTAATGAAAGAATGGCACTTTTTGTAAGTCGGTTAAAGTTCGACATAGTCGTAAGCTAGAAAAGTTGGGATTTACTTATAATCTGAATATAGATCCGGAAAAAGTAATCTTTAATTTCAGCAACAAAATTTTATCTGAAAATGAGAAACGGTTGTTAGCTCTGGGCTTGGATTTTAAATTGCCGTGTTTTAAGATTGATTTTAATGAAATATTTCTATGTTTTTGAAAACTTTACTCTACAGCTGAACGAAGCTACCTTCAAGTAAAGACAGATAATTACTTCAGGATGTTAGAGTATTTAGCGATAGATTTTTATTAAGTTTTTAAAAAGCCATAAGTATTTTTCGCCGTGTTTGTTATGACTGATTTTGAAAATCTGAGGGGGCTTAGAAAGGATATGAATCGATTATTATAAAACGCATACTGACAGGCAAAGTGTTAGTGTCTTGGACGAGAGAAGAATTCATATTAATACTTAAGGTCCTGGTACGACTTAAAGAGTTCAAAATTCTTAAGGTTGATATTTTCAAACACGTCTGAAAATCGAAACAAAATTTAAATAATTTCAATCCGAGAAATTAAAAAACTGCGGTGCAGTCTGCCTCAATTCAATGGGTTTAAACAATCTCTGTAAGTAAAGCTCGGATTTATGGCTACCAAAAACACACAGCCGAATCTACCACTACAGCCGATCTCTGAGCTATAAACTCACCTACGTATAATTTGGCCAAGTTCCTTGTTCCATATATTAGGTTAACTCAAAATCATTATACGGTTCACGACTCATTTCATTTTTCTAATTTGATTAATAACTAATGCGCTCGACAGTTGTTATAGGACGCAGCTTCGATTTGAGCTCATACTTTTTTAACAAACATATATCCGTAAAGAAACAATTAGATTTATAACCAACTCAATAATAAAAATAATGATTTAATACTGAGATATGATATAAAGTTTGAAATTAAATTCTGACCCATTTAAAAACTATTTTACAATGCAACTGAAGATACTATTGTTCCAATGCTTTTATTTGACATCATTTACAAAATAAGCCGGGGGATATTGGTATGCCGAAAATAGGGTGTCCCCTGGACCCTCCACCATTTGCGAATGCCTTTGGTATTTTCAATGAAGGTGACTTGGTTGCAAACTGCCCTTTAGGACTTCAACCTCTCATAACATATTGAGATAGTGTGGATGATTGTTTGTATTGGTTTAAAAGAAGAGACACGCAAACTTATTATTGTAAGAGTTGGTGAGAGGGAAACAATGCATGCCCGAAATGCGATTACAAAGGAGAGGAACTGGATGGAAGTTGCATTTCCTGGAAATGTATCTGTGCAGAGAAAGGGAGAAACAAATTTCATACATCAATATAACCGAAAACCCCTCAACATCATCTGGGCTAGTTATTTTAGCTATATCCCCTTTGGATATAAACGAGCAGGGATCTACTGTAGAATAGGATTAGAGCAATTACAAAATGTGTTGCTCCATTGGCTATCTTTCATAAAGAAATTGAGACTTTTTAGAACTGTTTTTCAATAATTTGTATCCTTAGACTATTTTCGATAAGAATTGGGCTGCTTTACCTGACTAATTTTATGTTCCGTCCAAAATCCCAATCGTAACGATGTACAAAAGAAAAAATCACTTAAAGGCTACATACCTGGATCCCGTCTATGACCATGGTCTAGGTACTTAAAGAGTTTTACACCAATTTTTCCCCAATGCGACTTCAGATTTGTTTGTGTTAATGCTCATAGTATAGGCTCGTACTTCAGCTCCAAGAGGATGCTCCCTACAGTGCTTAAATCATGTGTTGTATAATAATATTTTGTGTGCAGACGTGCAACGCTGCTACGTAGGTTGAGAACACATCCTACGAATTAGACAATTAGGTATATCTAAAGCACAGAGGATGGCTTCTTATGCGCACAGGTCGACCTTATACATCACACGAATATCGGACCATAAGAGAGACATGCGTCCATAGTCACAAGAAAACTCCACCAGATTCTTTCAAAATAAATTTTCCATTAATCAAAATGATTTCGATAGAAAACGGACGGGAGGAATCTTGGAGTCCTCTTCATCAAGACTATCAACCATCTCTTTAAAATAAATAATAGTTCAATAAGTTTTTATTAAGGACATGAATTGTTGGTAAAGAACTTCAAAACCATTAGTTTTTAATGTTCATTATTATTAATTATTATTTTTTATTATTATTATTATATATTATTATTCATTATCATTATTATTAATTATTATTTATTATTATTATTATTATTTCAATATTTATTATTTAATTATTTTTTTGTTATTTTTTTTGTATTGTTATTACTAATTGGTTATTTATTATTATATATGATTATTATTATTCATTCAATTATTAATTATTATTATTTTAAATACTATTAATTATATATGATATATTATATTATTATTATTAATTATATATTATCCATTATTATTATATATTATATATTTATATTATTATTATTTATAATTATTTATTAATTATTTATTATTATTATTATTATATAAGATGATTATATATTATTTAGTTAAATTTCGTTTCTAGTCATTTTAAATTATTTCTATTAATTATGTCCCTGGTTTCATTTATGTAAGTAAAAAACCAACAAGCAGTATTCTCTATCAGCTTTGTTTTGTAATGATTTTATGCAGATTTAATTCGATATGGAGGTGCAAAAACTTTTGGTTAATTTATACGATGGTTTATATATATTTTTTTTATTTTTTATTTTGAATGTGATATATTTGGGGAATACACTGATAAAGTATAGAATTTTGTCCGAAACGGTTGATTAACAGTAATGAATAAAAAAAATAAGTAGAGAAAAATTGCTATTGCCTGTATACGCTTTCATCCTTAAGATAAAATTTCCTAGAAATAAACTGTTTCAGGCAATATTAAAGAACGATAACGTATAAGATATACAGATATATAGTATATAGAAAAATAATATATTATATATTATTTTATATATTATATATTATATAAATATATATATATATATATTATATTATATATTATATATATATATATATATATTATATATATAAATATATATATATAAATATATAGTATATTATATATATATACATTATATTTATATTATATATATAATATATATATTATATAGTATAATAATATATATATAAATAATGATATAAATATATATATATATTATAATATATATATATATATATTAATAATATATATAATAATATAGCAACATAATATATATTATATATATATATATAAGATATATATATTATATATTATGTATATTATATATACTATTATTCCCATTCAGAAATTTAGACAATTAACAAAGTAAGAAAAAATTAAAAATAAAAAAAAATAAAAAGTAAAAGATTTTAATAAGTTAAAATATGATATTAAACAATCAAACCTGCCTGCTGGAAGAATCCATTGATTAGGGTTAATAAATATAAGCAAATAAAAACCTTGCAAAAATTTAATGAAGGAAACATGGAAAATGCAAGTTTAAGAAAAAAATTATATAGTAAAATAATGGTAAATATATAATTAATAAAAGTAATAAAGAAAGAAAAAAAAAAACTACATTAATAAAAAAATTGTTTAAGCTATTTTGTATTGTTTAATATTATAAGCAATACCCAACCTACAACCAACCACACACACACAGGCACACACACAGCACACACACCTCACACAACACACACCAACCGACACCACACCACACACACACAACACACACCACTAACACACACACAGTCCACTAACATGTAGGTAACGTTCCTAATTTGAGCACCCACCTACACACACACAAACACACACTAACACACACACACACCACACACAACACCACCTAACAACACACACAGACACACCACACACACCACACACACACACACACACACACACACACACACACACACACACACCTACACCACACACACACTACACACACACACAACACACACCTACACATCACAGCACCACACTTACACAGTTCACACACACACAACACAGCAACACAGTTCACAACACACACTACATGACACACCTAACAACACACACACACATACACACATCACACACACACCTACACACACACACTACACACACACACAACTACACACACCTACACACATCCACACATCACACCTAACACACACACCTACATCATCACACACACACACACAACATCACACCACACAACACCACACCACACCACACCACAAACACAACCAGACAACACACACAACCACACACTCACACAACACAACACATCACACACAACACATCCTACACACACACACACCCTACAACACACACGACACACCACTACAAAACACCACAACTACTCACACCCACACACCTACAACACACGTAAACACACACACACACACCTACATCCCAGTTAACACACACACACACACCCAGACAACACACACACGCACACATACGCATACACCCACACACACACACCGCTCAAGCGGGAAACCCACACACACACCACACTATAGTTATATAATATATATATACTATATATAATATATATATATATAAAATATATATATTATTATTATAAACTATATATATATATAAATTGTGTGTGTGTGTGTGTGTTGTGGCATGTAGTGTGTGTGTGTATGTGTATGTGTGTGTTGTAGAGAAGAGAGAGAGAGAGAAAGAGAGAAGAAGAGAGGAGAGAGAGAGAGAGAGAGAGAGGAGAGAGAGAGAGAGAGAGAGAGAAGGAGAGGGAGATTTTTTAAATTTTAAACCCAGAGAGAGAGAAGAGAGAGAGATGTAAGATACTGATTATCGGTGGATGCATTAACAAGAGACTGCAATGTGTTTTCTCCTCAACACCTAGTAAGTAGCGGAATCCAAAACCTAAAAGAGCGAAATAAAAAGTTACACTCCATTCAATAAACATACAGATAGATTGTAAAAGCACAATATTATATATAATATATATAATATATATATTATATTATATATATTAATATTATAATATATATATATATAATAATATAATATATATATAAATATATAATAATTATATAATGTATAATATATATATATATATATATATAATAATATATACTATAGTTGTTTGTGTTATTATATAATGAATAATATATATATATATATATATAATATATAATAATAAAAATTATAATGATATATATATAATATAATATATATAAATACTATATATATATAATATATATACTAGATATATTATAATATATATATATATACAACTATTACTATATATATATAAATATATATATATAATATATATTAATATATATCATATATATAATAGTATTAACTGTATATATAATACTGTAATATTATATATATATATAATATATAATAATAAAAACGTTATATATATAATAAGTAAATTTATAATATATAATATATATATATATATATATATATATCTATAATATTATATATATATATATAATATAATAATAATATATATATATCATATATATGTTGAACGTTCTTGACTAAATTAACGATTGAATTTTTGGTGGCTTAAAGCAAAATGTTTTTTGCTCATTAACTATAATGAATCTTTTATTATTATTATTATTGTATTAGTTATTATTTTATATTATTTTATTATTAATGTTATTCATTTTTATTATTATTATTATTATGATGATTATATCTTAATTTCTTATCATAATCAATTATCATTATGCTGCTATATGAATACAATTATTCATTGATTTTGATGGATTATTAATAATATTATATTATTATTAATTATATTATTATTAACCTATATTATTCTCAAGTCATTTTATATTTAAAGCAAAATCTAGTTGTCGTAAGTTATTGATTAATAAAAGGTTTTCATCAGGAATTAAATGCAATAATAGTGATACCAGTTAGGTTATATATACGGATAAGCTAATTCTTGATGCTAAACTACAAAATATTATTCAATTATGTTTGACCTAAGTTAATGATAATAAAATAAATCAAAACATTTAAACATCAATCATGAAAAAACAGGTTAAAACGACCATTCGTGTACTACCGCAAACACACCATACGATCTCACAGCACACACACACACACCACACACCACACATACACAACACACACACACACACACACACATATGCACACAACACACACACTATAAATATATAATATATATATTATAGTAAAATATAAATAATATATATAAATAAATAGTACTATAATAATAATATATATAATAATATAATATAATCAATGGGGTTATGCCTTGAAGTATGGTGATCGCCAGAATATAATATTCTGATTGAATTATTACTTTTCAACAAACGTATATATATATAATATTATAAGTAACAAATGAAAATATAAAGTATATTTCTAAATAAAAACTAGTAATAATTGGTAAAGATACTAAAATTTACATATATGTCGGTATACGTTATGTATATTTTCCGATATATAGTATATATATATAGAACTAACTTCATATAAGTTGTATTATAATTTAATATATATATCTATATATGATTATATATATTATAATATATATAAATATATATATTATATATTATTAATATATACTATAATAATATATATATATATATTATATATATTATATATAATTGTAATATTATATATATATATAGTAGTTGGCATAATACAGTGGAAAGGAGAGGATATCTTGATATTGAGGAAGAGAGTAGGATAGAGTAGATGGGTTGGCGAGATGAGGTGAGAGGAGGGAGAAAGGTAGAGAATCTGGGCGTGGATTTGTGATTGATGTAAAAGGTGGGGAAGGGGAATCAAGGAGCACGGAGTAGTATGATAGTAGGAACAGAAGTGTCATCATTTTAATATTAGAATTTGAGTTATAACATGAAAAGCTTATGGATGCAGTTTTCGAAAAAGGAAAATTACATGTGTTTAGGATAGTACGCACGAAGCATAGGGACATATAATGGAGAAAAGTAGAGAGTTTTATGGAAATGATGGAGGAGAGATTTTAAGGATGGGGAAAGAGAAAATGACAATTATGGTTGATTGGGAGACTTTAATGAAAGAATTGGGAGGAGAATGGAGTAAGGTTGGAGAGGATACATGGACGGTATGGAGAAGAAAGTCAGAAATGTGTGAGGGGAAGGTCTTGATAGTGTTGCTGGCATGAGAAGATATGAAAATCATGAACATTTTTGTCCGCAAAAAGACTCACAGTTTTACGAGGTCTATGGAAACATAAAGACAAACTTGACAACAAATGATCATGATGACTTATGTGGTACAGATTGAGAAATAAGCACAAAATATAAAAGGTGTTGCCAGGAGTGTCAAATTGGATTCGATCACAAATTGATTGGTGGCAGGGATTCAGAAAGAAGGCGAGAGGCTACAGGAGTGGAGAAAGGAATGTGTAAATGGAGGTAGTAAACAGAGAGAGTTAAAAATCCGACATACAATAAGACTAAATGTTAACATGGAAAGGTGATGATGAGATATTAGTGGATGATATTCGGAATGTCGAGAATGAAAACAAAGAGGAAATGCCTGAATGAAGATGAGTAGTAGCAAGAGAAATTAAATGTCAATACGCGATGGTGGAATGAAGAAGTTAGAGGAGCGGTGAGGAGGGAGAAGACAGTAAAAATGAGAGTGGCTAAGAGACAGAACTGCTTCAGCATCAGAGTCTTTAGTGGTGGCCAAAAAACAGGGAGTGTGTGAAGGAAGGAGAGCAAGAGGAAGCACCACAAATTCTGTATGCGGAGGAGCTGGGGAGGACGCTTAGTTTGGAAGGGAAAAGAAAAGATCTTCAGATTAGCGAAATCACTACCGGGGGATAACAAAAAAGAAAAGTGGTCAATCATAAAATATGAACAGGAGGTGAATACAGAAGAAGCTAATAAAATAAGAAATAGACAGAATTTTTGGAAGACTTTTGGGTGTAGATGGTCAGGGATGGGAGAGAGAGGAAGAGGTAGACCGAGAGGAAGCGAGGTAATTACGGAAAAAGAGAGTTGGAGGAAGCTTTGAGGAAATGAACAATGTCATGGCCCCGGGAGAAGACTGGATTGTCTGATAGAATTATAAAAGAGGGGAATCTAACTGGGGATGGTGAGGAAGGGGAAGCGAAGGGAGCAGTGTTGAGTTATAACCTTTTTCTGGACATAAGCTCTCCTCAAGACTTTGTTTGAAAAATCTCAACACTGCGTCTCTTCGTTCCCCTATCCCTCCCACCCTCTTTTTATAATCTTATTGAGACAATCGTCTTATCATCCGGGAGAACCAAGTGACATTGTTCATGTTTCGCTCAAGAATTACCTACCAAACTATCTTTTCCGTAATTCATGTCACAGAATCTCTCAGGTCTCACTCCTCTCGCCTCCTCCATCCCGACATCTCCCCAAAAGTTTCAAAATATTTGTCTATTATCTATATTTAATATTCATCATGGGTGGTAGAAACCTCCTAGTATCATATTTATTATGTTGATCCAAATTTTTTATTTTTTACAACGTAGGTATTTATCGGCCTAACTCTGAAGGATCTTTTCTTTCTCCCGCTAAGCAGTCTACCTAGCTCTACGCTAATTTTTCTGCTTTCCTTTTGCCTCCTGCACACCTCCGTGTTTCCTTGACCCGTAAGAGTTCTTGCACGAGCAGTTCTGTCTCCTTAGCCTCTCTTTTATAATATCTTATTCCTCACGCTCTATAACTCTTCATTCCACATGGCGTATGCATTTCTTCTCAGATTGCTTACTATCCATCTTTTCTTTATCGAGGGTTTCCTCTGTTGTATTTCATCACGACATCCGAATGTCATCCACTATATTGCATTCAATCACCTGTTCCTGTTAACATTTTGTCTTTATTCGTATTCTGGATTTTTCCTTCTTCTTATACTACCTACATTTTAATCACATTCCTCTCTCCCTGCCTGTCGGCCTCTCCGCTTCTTTTGAATCGCCCAACATTTGTGATCGAAATCCATAGACACTCTGGCAACACTTTATATTTTGTGCTATTCTCATATCTGATACCACGATATAGTCTATGATCAATTTGTTGTCAAGTTTGTCTGTTATGGTGTTCCAATGTACTCGTAAACCTTGTTAGGAAGTCTTTTTGCTGAAAACATGTTCATAGATTTATATTCCATATTCTATTCATCATGCAGCCAACCTATCAACTTCCCTTCACATTTTGATTCTTTCTCCATAGGTCAAGATCTCTCCACCTACTCCTTCTCTCCAATTCTTTCATTAAGTCTCCCATCGACATATATGTCCTCATTTTCTCTTCTTCCACGCTTAAATCTTCTCCATCATTTCCATAAACTCTCTCTTTTTCTCCATTATATGTCCCTGCTGCGGTGCGTACACCTGAAACACATGTAATTTTTTCCTTTTTCTGAAAAGTGCATACCATAGCTTTTCAATGTAATACTCCAAATTCGAAAAGAATGACATTTTGTCCACTATCCTACTCCTATCCGTGCTTCCTGATCGCCTCTTCCCCACCTTTATCACTCAACACAAATCACCGCCCAGATCTCTACCTTTCTCCTCTCCTCTCCCTCATCTCCGCCAACCCCATCACATCTATCCTACTCTCTCATCATATCCAAGATCTCCTCCTCCTTTCCACTGTATATTCCACATATATATATATGATATATATCTAATATATATATATATATAATTATATATATATATAATTTATATATATACATATATCAATATAATATATATTTATTATTAATATATATTATAATATTTTATATTATTACTATAATAAAATATATATATATTATATATATGTATATAGTATATATATAATTTATATATTATATATATATATATTATATATTATATAATATACTATATATATATATAATATATATACATATATTTATAACTGTATAATATATATATATAGTATAATATATAGTAGCGGTTTAGTTGAAAAGTAATAATTCAATCAGAATATATGATTCTGCGTCACCATTTCAAGGGCATGAACTCCATTGGAATAGTAGATATATTATAAGTATAATAATAATATTATTATATCGTATATATCATAAAATTATCGTATATATATAATATATTTATATATATATTAAATATGTATATTATGTGTTGTGTGTTGTGTGTTGTGTGTGTGTGATGTGTGTGTGTGTGTGTGTATATGGTGTGTGTGTGTGTGTGTTGTGTGTGGGTGTGTGTGTGTGTGGGATGTGTGCACGAATGGGGTTAACTTATAATGAATGTGAATTATTAATGTTTATTGTTGTATTTATCATGCATAACTTATGTCAAAAATAATTTGAAATAATTTATTTGGTAGTTTTAGGCATTTCGAATTAGCTTTGCAATATAATCTAACGATACGGTATTAAATTTATGTCCGGAATATTTATTCACAAAACCGTTATAATAAAGATAATATGAATTAATAATAAATAATAATAACTATAAATTAATATTAATATAATAATAATAATACATAATAAATAATAATAAGTAATAAAATAATAATATATAATATATACTAATAAGTAATAATAATATAATAGATAATATAATGATATATAATAATAAGTGAATAATAATAATAATAATAAATATAATATAATAATAATAGTATAATAATTATATTAATCTAATTAATGAATAATAATAATAATAATAATAATAATAATAATAAAAGTTCATTATTTTTAATTGAGGCAGAAAAACATTGTTGCTTTAAAGCCACAAAAATTCATTCGTATTTGTATTAGTCAACTATATAATAATAATTATAGTATATATATTATAGAATATTATAATATTTTAATATAATATATATATATATTATAGGATAATATATAGTAGTATATATATATATATACTAGTATATATTAAGTGATAATATATATTATATATTATATATATATAGTTATAATAATATATATACAGTATATAATAATACGTATATATATATATTTATATATATATATATTATATTATAATATATATATATATATTAATATATATATATAATATTATATATATATATATTATATATATAATATAAAATATAATATTATATATATATATATATATATATAATAATATATTATATATTATATATTATATATATATATATAATATATATACTAATATAGAGTAAAGATATATATATTAATATATATATAATTGATATACTAATAATCTATATATTAATATATATAATATACTATAGTATATGTATATTATATATATATATATATAATATATATATAGCTATATATTATATATATATATATATATATATATATAATATTGTTGCTTTATAATCTTCTTTTTTTTTAGTGAATGACTGTAGCTTTTTATTCAGCGTGTTAGTGTCTGGTTACGGCTACTTACTGAGGCTGTTGGAAGAAAAACTTTGCAGGTCTCTTTGCTTAATGCCATCCACGTCGATAATACAAGTACTGTAATCTCTCTCTCTTTCTCTCTCTCTTCTCTCCTCTCTCAGTCCTCTCTGCTCTCTCTCTCTCTCTCTCTCTCTCTCTCTCTCTCTTCTCTCTCTCCTCTCTCTTCTCTCTCTCTCTCTTTCTTTCTCTCTTCTCTCTCTCATCTACACACAAATAAGAGAATGCAAATTCTCGAATTCAAAACATACACAAAAGTTGGAGTGTGTGCACACAACACACTCACAATGCACCACACACACACACACAGCAGCACATATATATAGTTATATATATATATATAATTATATATATATATAAATATATATATATATATAATATTATATATATATATATGTGTGTGTGCTGTGTGTGTGATGTGTGTGTGAGTGGTGTGTGTGTGTGTGTGTGGTGTGTGTGTGTGTGTGTGTGTTGTGTGTGTGTGTGTGTGTGTGTGTGTGGTGTGTGTAGGTGTGGTGTTGTGTGTAGGTGTGTGTGTAGGTGTGTGTGTGGTGTGTAGTGTGAGTGTGTGTGTGTGTGTGTGTGTGTGTTGTGTAGGTGTGTGTGTGTGTGTCGGTGTGTGTGTGTGTGTGTGTAGTGTGGTGTGTGTGTGTGGTGTGTGTGTGGTGGTGTGTGTGTGTGTGGTGTAGGTGTGTGTGTGTGTGTGTGTGTGTGTGTGTGTGTGTGTGTGTGTGTGTAGGTGTGTGTGTGTGGTGTGTGTGTGTGTGTGTAGGTGTGTGTGTAGGTGTGTGTGTGTGGAGGTGTGTGTGTGTAGTGTGTGTGTGTGTGGATGTAGGTGCGTGTGTGTGTGTAGGTGTTCGTGTGTGTGTGTGTGTGTGTGTGTGTGTGTGTGTGTGTGTGGTGTGTGTAGGTGTGTGTGTGTGTGTGTAGGTGTGTGTGTGTGTGTGTGTAGGTGTGTGTGTGTGTGTGTGTAGGTGTGTGTGTGTGTGTGTGTGTGTGTGTGTGTGTGTGTGTGTGTGTGTGTGTGTGTGTGTGTGTGTGTGTGTGTGTGTGTGTGTGTGTGTAGGTGTGTGTGTATGCTTATATTATTTTTTGAAGTCACGAATATTTGAATAAGCTTAAAAATTTGTTTTAATTAATGTAGTTTTTTTTTCTTCTTCTTTTTACTTTTTTTAATATATTTACTTTGTATATTTACTTATAATTTTTTCTTAAACTTGCATTTTTTCCATGTTTTCCTTTCAATTAAATTTTTGCAGAGTTTTTATTTGCATATATTTTATTAAACTTTTAATTGGCTAATATTTGAAGGTCTTTTTAAAAAAATGGTTTGATTGTTTAATATCATATTTTAACTTATTAAAATCTTTTTTACTTTTTATTTTTTTTTATTTTTAATTTTATTCGTATTTGTTAAAATTGTCTAAATTTCTAAATGGAATATATATATATATATATATATATATATATATATATATATATATATATATATATATATATATATATATATATATATATATATATATATATATATATATATATATATATATATATATATATCTATATATATATATATATATATATATATATATATATATATATATATATATATATATATATATATATATATATATATATATATATATATATATATATATATATTTATATATATATATAATAAAATATATAAATATATATATATATATATATATATATATATATATATATATATATATAATATATATATATATATATATATATATATATATATAACAGCAAATATGCATGTATGTATATAAATATATATATATATCTATATATATATATATATATATATATATATATAATAATACTTGAAACAGGTTTATTTCTAGGAAATTTTATCTTAAGGATGAAAGCGTATACAGCAACTAGAATTTTCCACATTTTTTATTTATTTACTTAATCAGACGTTTCGGATAAAGGTCTATCCATCATCAGTGTATTAAAAACATATCACATTCAAAATAAAAAATAAAATAAAATATATAAAACACTCGTGATAAATTAACAAAAGTTTTTGCACCTCCATATCGAATAAATCTGCTAAAACATTAAAAACAAAGCTGAGAATGAATACTGGTTGGTTGGTTTTTATTTAACATCAAATGAAACAGGACTATATAATGGAAAAATTTAAATGACTAGAACGAAATTTTACAAATAATAATAATAATACTAATAATAATAATAATAATAATAATAATAATAATAATAATAATAATAATAATAATAATAATAATAATAATAATAATAATAATAATAATAATAATAATAATAATAATAATAGTAATAATAGTAATAATAATAATAATAATAATAATAATAATAATAATAATAATAATAATAATAATAGTAATAACAATAACAATAAAAATAACAAAAATAATAATAATAATAATAATAATAATAATAATAATAATAATAATAATAATAATAATAATAATAATAATAATAATAATAATAATAATAATAATAATAATAATAATAATAACATAAAAACTAATGGTTTTGAAGCTGTACCAACAATGTCATGCAATAAATAACTTTATTGAACTATTATTATTGTTAAGAGATGGGTTGATAGTCTTGATGAAGAGGGACTCCAAGATCCTCCCGTCCGTTTCTGATCGAAATGATTTGAGTATGGAAAAGTTATTTGAAGAGATTGGGTGGTCTTGTGACATGGCATGCTCTCTTATGGCCGAATATTCGGGATTGGATAAGGGTCGACCTGTGCGGAAAGAGAGCCCTCTGTGCTTAGATATCCTAATTGTTAATTGTAGGATGGTTTCACCTACGTAGCAGGCGTTGCAGTCTGCACACAAATATTTATATACAACACAGGATTTAAGCAAGGTAGGGAGCATCTCCTTGGAGCTGAAGTACGAGCCTATACTATGAGCATTAACACAAACAAATCTGAAGTCGCATTGGGGAAAAGATGGTGTTAAAACTTCTTTAAGTAACCTGACCAGGTCTATAGAGCGGGATCCAAGGTATGGTAGCTTTAAGTAGATTTTTTCTTTTGGTACATCGTACGATGGGATTTTTGGACGGAATAAATTAGTCAGGTAAGAGCCCAATGTCTTATCGAAAATAGTCTGAGGAAACAGATTTATTGTAAAGAAAGTTCTTAAAAAGTCCATTTCTTTATGAAAGGATAGCCAATTGGAGCAAATTTTGTATGCTCTATCTATTCTACAGTAGATCCCTGCCCGTTTATATCCAAAAGGGATAGAGCTGAAATAACTAGTTCCCAATGATGTTGAGGTGGGTTTCCGGTATATTGATGTATGAAATTTGTTCTCCCTTCTCTGCACAGATACATCAAGAAATGGCAACTTTCCATCCAGTTCCTCCTCCTTTGTAAATCGGATGTTGGGATGTTTGTTGTTCAAATGTTCCAAAAATAAGTTTGCGTGTTCTCGTTCTCTAAACAATACAAAACAATCGTCCACATATCTCAAATAGAGAAGAGGTTTGAAGTCCAAGGGGCAGTTTTCCAACCAAGTCACCTCATGAAATGCCAAAAAGGCATTCGCAAAGGAGGGTCCCAGGGGGGAACCCATTGCCATACCATCCGTTTGTTGGTAAAGTGAGTCATTAAAGAGGAAAATAGTATCTTCAGTTGCCAGTTGTAATAGTTTTTTAAATTGGTCAGAATTTAATTTCAAATTTATATCAGTATCCAGTATTAAATCATTATTATTTTTATATAATGAGTTGGTTATAATATCTATTGTTTCTTTGACGGGTATGTTTGTAAAAAGTGACTCAATATCGAAGCTGGTCATATAACAACTGTCGAGCGATAGGTTATTAATTAAATTAGAAAAATGAAATGAGTCGTGAACCGTATATTGATTTTGAGTTAAGGGCCTAATATATGGAACAAGGAACTTGGCCAAATTATACGTAGGTGAGTTTATAGCTGAGAGGATGGGGCGTAGTGGTAGATTCGGCTTGTGTGTTTTTGGTAGGCCATAAATCGAGCCTGGTACTGTACCGGAGGATTGTAAACCATTGAAATTAGAGGCCAGATGCCCCGCAGTTTTTAATTTTCGGATGAAATTATTTATTTTTGTTTCGATTTTCAGGACGTGTTTAAAAATATCAACCTTAAGAATTTTGAACTTTGTTAAGTCGGATACCAGGACCTTAAGTTTAGATATGTAATCTTCTCTGTTCAAAACAACTACACCTTTGCCTTTGTCAGGTTTGGTTATAATAATCGATTTATCCTTTCTAAGCCCCTTCAAGATTTTCAAATCAGCATAACAAACGACGGGGGAAAATACTTTATGGCTTTTAAAACTATAATAAAATCTATTCGCTAAATATTTAACATCCTGAAGTAAATTATTGTTCTTTATTGAAGGTAGCTTGTTCAGCTGTGAGTAAAGTTTTTCAAACATTAGGAAATATTCATTAAAATCAATCTTAAAACACGGCAATTTAAAATCCAAGCCCAGAGCTAACAACCGTTTCTCATTTTCAGATAAAATTTTGTTGCTGAAATTAAAGATTACTTTTTCCGGATCTATATTCAGATTATAAGTAAATCCCAACTTTTCTAGCTTACGACTATGTCGAACTTTAACCGACTCACAAAAAAGTGTCATTCTTTCATTAATGAAGTGTTTCAACCAAAAATAATCAACGAAGGATACTTGCCGTTTCAAATCAGCAGAAGAATTTCTAATCTCTTCACTGCATCGGTTGATTAGTCGCTGCTTAAATCTAATTTCCGCTAAAAGCAGGGAACGTGTTATTTTTTTATACAAAGTAGTAGAATTAAGTGACTTACGGTATAATTTAAACTTCATAAATCTTGGGACGTAGTCGTAACCTTTGCAGACCGATAGGAAGTGCAAATCCAATTTTGCTTTTGACAAATTTTTATTAAATTTCTCCAATTTGCGAAAAGATCGTAAAGTCGCTTCATTGTATCGTTCTTTAATAATGCTTGAAACAGGTTTATTTCTAGGAAATTTTATCTTAAGGATGAAAGCGTATACAGCAACTAGAATTTTCCACATTTTTTATTTATTTACTTAATCAGACGTTTCGGATAAAGGTCTATCCATCATCAGTGTATTAAAAACATATCACATTCAAAATAAAAAATAAAATAAAATATATAAAACACTCGTGATAAATTAACAAAAGTTTTTGCACCTCCATATCGAATAAATCTGCTAAAACATTAAAAACAAAGCTGAGAATGAATACTGGTTGGTTGGTTTTTATTTAACATCAAATGAAACAGGACTATATAATGGAAAAATTTAAATGACTAGAACGAAATTTTACAAATAATAATAATAATAATAATAATAATAATAATAATAATAATAATAATAATAATAATAATAATAATAATAATAATAATAATAATAATAATAATAATAATAATAATAATAATAATAATAATAATAATATAATAATAATAATAATAATAATAATAATAATAATAATAATAATAATAATAAAATAATAATAATAACAATAGTAATAACAATAACAATAAAAATAACAAAAATAATAATAATAATAATAATAATAATAATAATAATAATAATAATAATAATAATAATAATAATAATAATAATAATAATAATAATAATAATAATAATAATAATAATAATAAAAAAAAACTAATGGTTTTGAAGCTGTACCAACAATGTCATGCAATAAATAACTTTATTGAACTATTATTATTGTTAAGAGATGGGTTGATAGTCTTGATGAAGAGGGACTCCAAGATCCTCCCGTCCGTTTCTGATCGAAATGATTTGAGTATGGAAAAGTTATTTGAAGAGATTGGGTGGTCTTGTGACATGGCATGCTCTCTTATGGCCGAATATTCGGGATTGGATAAGGGTCGACCTGTGCGGAAAGAGAGCCCTCTGTGCTTAGATATCCTAATTGTTAATTGTAGGATGGTTTCACCTACGTAGCAGGCGTTGCAGTCTGCACACAAATATTTATATACAACACAGGATTTAAGCAAGGTAGGGAGCATCTCCTTGGAGCTGAAGTACGAGCCTATACTATGAGCATTAACACAAACAAATCTGAAGTCACATTGGGGAAAAGATGGTGTTAAAACTTCTTTAAGTAACCTGACCAGGTCTATAGAGCGGGATCCAAGGTATGGTAGCTTTAAGTAGATTTTTTCTTTTGGTACATCGTACGATGGGATTTTTGGACGGAATAAATTAGTCAGGTAAGAGCCCAATGTCTTATCGAAAATAGTCTGAGGAAACAGATTTATTGTAAAGAAAGTTCTTAAAAAGTCCATTTCTTTATGAAAGGATAGCCAATTGGAGCAAATTTTGTATGCTCTATCTATTCTACAGTAGATCCCTGCCCGTTTATATCCAAAAGGGATAGAGCTGAAATAACTAGTTCCCAATGATGTTGAGGTGGGTTTCCGGTATATTGATGTATGAAATTTGTTCTCCCTTCTCTGCACAGATACATCCAGAAATGGCAACTTTCCATCCAGTTCCTCCTCCTTTGTAAATCGGATGTTCGGATGTTTGTTGTTCAAATGTTCCAAAAATAAGTTTGCGTGTTCTCGTTCTCTAAACAATACAAAACAATCATCCACATATCTCAAATAGAGAAGAGGTTTGAAGTCCAAGGGGCAGTTTTCCAACCAAGTCACCTCATGAAATGCCAAAAAGGCATTCGCAAAGGAGGGTCCCTTTTTGGATCAAATTTCATACATCAATATACCGGAAACCCACCTCAACATCATTGGGAACTAGTTATTTCAGCTCTATCCCTTTTGGATATAAACGGGCAGGGATCTACTGTAGAATAGATAGAGCATACAAAATTTGCTCCAATTGGCTATCCTTTCATAAAGAAATGGACTTTTTAAGAACTTTCTTTACAATAAATCTGTTTCCTCAGACTATTTTCGATAAGACATTGGGCTCTTACCTGACTAATTTATTCCGTCCAAAAATCCCATCGTACGATGTACCAAAAGAAAAAATCTACTTAAAGCTACCATACCTTGGATCCCGCTCTATAGACCTGGTCAGGTTACTTAAAGAAGTTTTAACACCATCTTTTCCCCAATGCGACTTCAGATTTGTTTGTGTTAATGCTCATAGTATAGGCTCGTACTTCAGCTCCAAGGAGATGCTCCCTGCCTTGCTTAAATCCTGTGTTGTATATAAATATTTGTGTGCAGACTGCAACGCCTGCTACGTAGGTGAAACCATCCTACAATTAACAATTAGGATATCTAAGCACAGAGGTCTCTCTTTCCGCACAGGTCGACCCTTATCCAATCCCGAATATTCGGCCATAAGAGAGCATGCCATGTCACAAGACCACCCAATCTCTTCAAATAACTTTTCCATACTCAAATCATTTCGATCAGAAACGGACGGGAGGATCTTGGAGTCCCTCTTCATCAAGACTATCAACCCATCTCTTAACAATAATAATAGTTCAATAAAGTTATTTATTGCATGACATTGTTGGTACAGCTTCAAAACCATTAGTTTTTATGTTATTATTATTATTATTGTGTGTGTGTGTGTGTGTGTGTTTGTGCGTGCGCGCGAGTGTGTGTGTATGTGTGAATTTTGATGATACATTGTTTTTCATCCATTGTGTATATCTTATTATTATTATATTATTAATATTATTATTAATATTATTATTAATACTATTATTACTATTATTGTTATATTTTTTATATTATTATTATTATTATTATTATTATTATTATTATTATTATTATTATTATTATTATTATTATTATTATTATTATTATTATTATTATTATTTGTAAAATTTCGTTCTAGTCATTTAAATTTTTCCATTATATAGTCCTGTTTCATTTGATGTTAAATAAAAACCAACCAACCAGTATTCATTCTCAGCTTTGTTTTTAATGTTTTAGCAGATTTATTCGATATGGAGGTGCAAAAACTTTTGTTAATTTATCACGAGTGTTTTATATATTTTATTTTATTTTTTATTTTGAATGTGATATGTTTTTAATACACTGATGATGGATAGACCTTTATCCGAAACGTCTGATTAAGTAAATAAATAAAAAATGTGGAAAATTCTAGTTGCTGTATACGCTTTCATCCTTAAGATAAAATTTCCTAGAAATAAACCTGTTTCAAGCATTATTAAAGAACGATACAATGAAGCGACTTTACGATCTTTTCGCAAATTGGAGAAATTTAATAAAAATTTGTCAAAAGCAAAATTGGATTTGCACTTCCTATCGGTCTGCAAAGGTTACGACTACGTCCCAAGATTTATGAAGTTTAAATTATACCGTAAGTCACTTAATTCTACTACTTTGTATAAAAAAATAACACGTTCCCTGCTTTTAGCGGAAATTAGATTTAAGCAGCGAC
>JABUQX010019058.1:37500-42500 GCA_015478945.1 Trachelipus rathkii
ACAATATGTGTATCTCGCTAAATGTTTTTAGTTTAATGAAGATTTGGTTATATATTGTCCATTTTTATCATGTTTTTTAGGTTTATGAAGGATTGCTTAAATTATTATGCGTATGTACGTACCTTTGTTGAATGTGTTAACATTAACGAAAAAATGGCCTTTTGTTATCTTTTTTTTCATGTTCTAAGCAGTAGAAAGTGGTGTAGAACAGTTGTGTGAAGGTTTTTCGAAGATATATTGATACACATTATAATATGTGTGTACCTAGCTAAATGTGTTAATTTTATTGAAGATATGACTATAGGCTATATAAGCATTACTCATTTTTATGATGTTCTAAGAGTAGGTAAATTTTTGGCACTACTTGATTTCAGGCGCCTACCATCTTTTTAAGAGCTAACATAATATGAGGGTGAAGAATAGGAAACAAAGTAGGTTACGGCGTGGGGGAGGAAGGAAAGCGTAGAGAAGCGGATACCCCCCTGGCCCACAGCAGCTCCCCCTGCGAGCCGTAAATCCACCGACTCCTATAGACCACTTTGATTTAACATTATTATAAGGTTTAGCATTTTAAAATTTTAATTAAACTTATTACCTAAAGCAATATACATAGTTGGCAAATAAATACACAAGTTAATATCTACATAATTTAGCTCTTGTCAACTCTTATTTATTATTATTATTATTATTATTATTATTATTATTATTATTATTATTATTATTATTATTATTATTATTATTATTATTATTATTATTATTATTATTATTAATTATTATTATTCTAATGTATTATATTATATTGTATGTTGATCAAAATATTTATTATTATTATTATTATTATTATTATTATTATTATTATTATTATTATTATTATTATTATTATTATTATTATTATTATTATTATTATTATTATTATTATCTTACCAGTATTTATCCCCCCCAAAAAAAACAACTAATATTTGAATCAGGCACCTATAATACACATGTTCTTAATGTTTTTTTTTTCTTTAGGTGTGTGAATGATTACCCTAATATAGAGGTACATATTATATGTGTGTGTTTACTTTATTAAATGTTTTATTGTATCTGTAAAGTATAGTATGTGTCAATAGCAGAAAAAAAATAGAGGTTTCGAGCTATCTACTTTAAGACTTTGTATAGCTTGTCTCGTCACATCCTAATTGAAATAACGTTCTTATATATATATATATATATATATATATATATATATATATATATGTATGTGTGTGTGTGTGTATATATATATATATATATATATATATATATATATATATATATATATATATATATATATACGTATAAATATATATGGTTATATACATATATATATATATAATGTATGTGTGTGTGTGTGTGTGTGTGTGTGTGTGTGTGTGAGAGAGAGAGAGAGAGAGAGAGAGAGAGAGAGAGAGAGAGAGAGAGAGAGAGAGAGGAGAGAGAGAGAGAGAGAGAGAGAGAGAGAGAGAGAGAGAGAGAGAGAGAGAGAGAGAGAGAGTCTGTGTCTGTCTGTTTGCATAGGTTTAATAAGTTTCAATTAATTAAAGTATATGGTGTAATTTCAATCCAAATTATGATTCGTTAGCGTCTGAGCCCAGTTTCAGCAGATTAATTTCTCTCTCTCTCTCTCTCTCTCTCTCTCTCTCTCTCTCTCTCTCTCTCTCTCTCTCTCTCTCTCTCTCTCTCTCTCCTCTCTTTTTTCACAGCCCTCGTATCCCTGAAGATTGGATTTTTCAAAATTTGTCTACTTACTAGAACTGTTTAGATTATTATATAAATGTAAATTTTTTGCGTAGGGAAATATAATTATAATAAAGAAGAGTTTTAATATAATTGAAATTTACTTTACAAAGACACACACATACACCTACACCTACACACACACGCACCTGTATACTTATACACACAAGTACTTTTACACACACACTTACACATAACACACTATATATATATATATATATATATATATATATATATATATATATATATATATATATATATATATATATATATATATATATATATTTATATATATATATATATATATATATATATATATATATATATATATATATATATATATATATATGTGTTAATGCTTGTGCGTTTATATATGTATGTTCATTTTATGCTGGGTTATCCAATGAGTTGTCACTTACATGTGAAGTGCCAGGAGTGCTGGGAGTTACTTCATTTTCTTCTTCCTCCACTTCACGGGTTGTAGTTGATGTTCTCTTGAAGACTCTCTTGAAGGCATTAAAACGGCTTTTTGGATTAAATGAATATTTTATTAAGTATTAGGTTCTCCTATATACAAAATATTCGTTGACTTGCCGTTGAAAATATTATTTTCACACTCTAAGTTTTTCTCTTGTAAACCTAAAATCAAACTCAATTTTACAAAAAATGAATTCTAATCAAAATGCACAGGACAATAATGCCTAAGACAAAAAAAAGACAGGGAAGCTTAAATGTACAAAAGATATGAGATGTTTGTATAATTTATCAAATAAAACAAATATTATTATAGAAAAAAAACATAATATTCTAATAAACAAATATTATATAATAACATATTAAAAAGAATAAATTACAAATTAAAAATATAAATTACAATTTAAGTAAAGAAATTACAAATTAAAAATATAAATTACAATTTAAGTAAAGAAAAATATTATTATTATTAGATAAAAAAATTTTAAATAATTTTTACTTCCTCGTGTTCTTTGATCTTCTTTCAGATAGAGAATTTTTTTTTTTTATGTTGCACATAGTTATTTGATTACACAATATTACTTTGAGTAGTATAGATACACGCATGTTAAGCTGTGGAAATTCTTTCTCTCACCCTTCGCTTTTTAAGTAAAGGATGAGAGAAAGAATACTTACAGCCAACATACATGTAAGTGACAACTTTAGGCTGTTACACATTTTTGATATTTATAACTTTTAATAAAGGCCAAGAATTATGTATTTTCGGAGTGACCAGCCAGGTGGTGCGGCTTAAATAAATTATATATCATCTATTTCATTATATTATGTTATATGATATTATATTATATGATATATATATATATATATATATATATATATATATATATATATTTATATATATATATATATATATATATATATATCATTATATTATATATATATATATATATATATATATATATATATATATATATATATATATATATATATATATATATATATATATATATATATATATATATATATATATATATATATATATATATTTTTTATATAATATATATGTTTGTATATATTTATATATATATATATATATATACCTATAATATATTCTATATATATATATATATATTTCGATAAAAATTTATAATTCGATAAATTGTTTATCTCAATGAATTGTGCATATTGATGAGTTCGACAACCCCCACCTAAAGATAAACAAAACAGATTATATCTTTTTATTAACTTCGATCCCTTCTTATTCTATAAAACTGTTCTTCTTACAACCTTTTCATCTCTTGATCTTTTTATATATTTTACAGATCTTCTTCAAGAGCGATCTTCTTCGATCTATACGATTTTATAGATCTTCTTCTTCTTCTTCTTCTTCTTCTTCTTCTTCTTCTTCTTCTTCTTCTTCTTCTTCTTCTTCTTCTTCTTCGATTGTGGTGTCTGTTTTCTTAAAAATCTGTTTTACCGATTACCAAAGTTGAACTCTTCTATACCAATCCCTTTCCTTTGATTTCACTATTTTAGTGTAATTCCTTCTTCTTCTTCAGCTCTCTCTTTAATTTATATATACCTATTATAGCAATTTCTTATATAAAGATGTAATTCATGCTCTCTTGGACCTTAATACTAAAAATGACAATAGTCCTGAAGGTATCCTTTTGTAGTTCTCAAATTTGTGCTTTTACTTTTAAGTTTTTAAATTTGAATTTTCTTCATGCTAAAAGAATGCTCATATTCAAATGGTGGCGAAATAGGGGAACCCTTTTCAATCTTCGAAATATCGTCCTTCTGATTTTAACCTCTGTTTTTTTCCAATGCTTTTGAATCTATTCTAAACAAGAACGACTCAAGTCTTTGATCTGTCCTTTATATTCTTAATATTTTCACTTATTGTATGTATTTTTCTTGGAACGATCACATTATCACTAGCTTAGCAACTTTTCTAGAGGTTAGGTATTTTTTTTTTCCTGAGGAGCAACTTCAGCTTTTTTTATTACACATTTTCTGATAGCTTTGTATGCGGATGTGATTTGTCACTTTTGAAAAATACATTTCACATCTGGATGATTATACTCATTCTGCTCTCCTTGATAAGATGAAGTATAGAACCTTTCGCGATTTCAACTCTTCCACTTTTATTAATTCTTCAAGTCGTCAAACTGCTATTTCAGTCTCCTTATACTATTTCCAATACTGTCCCATACCTGCTCCTTTGAGGGAAACTTTGAGAGACTTACTCTTCCGTCTTCTAGTTTCCCCACCTTCCTTTGACGTACACACTTTCAAACTTTATCAGGGGCATTTCGGGGATTTTTCCTCATATCTGGTGGATATTGTGTAAACTCTGACATTTTCCACCCAAGGTCATATAAAAAGATGAATATCACTTTCGCAATTAGGTTTAATTGCTGAAACAAATTAATTAAAGGTATATTAATTAGAAATGAAAGCAATTTCAGTTAAACGTATGACAAGAATCTTTGGCCTATCTCGCCCCATTAAGCATCTTTAATGATAGGAAAACAAAGTGAATAAACTATTATAAAAAAAATGAAACAAACTAATAAAATGTAATTGGATAACGAAATTAAATGAATAAAAAATAAAATAAAAAATAGGTTGGATAATTAAAGGAAAGTTGTAAATTCTTTTTATGAAGAAAGAACATAAAAGAATCCTATTACGTAGGACAAACAGACTGTCTTAATGTAAAAAGGAAAAGAGAAAAACTATGAAAGTCTTTTTTAAGCTCCAAA
>JABUQX010019058.1:50000-52500 GCA_015478945.1 Trachelipus rathkii
TATTGTGCTAATGAAGTTAGGAAAACTACTAAATTGATTGAGGAAAAACAAGATCTTTTCTCTAAAATATATGACAATGTTAAAGGAAATTTTCCATCAGAAAAACATCATGATTACTATAGAAATCTATATAATAACATCATTCAAACAGTTGTGAATCAACTAAAAAGAGTCAGATTTAAATCTCTGGAAGTTCTTGTTTTTATAGAACTATTAAACAGTCATAATTTTAAACAATACGCAAAAGATTTTCCTAAGAAACCTTTCGAGTCTCTAAGCATAATTTACGGAAGCCATTTTGACAAAATTCGACTGCAGAACGAATTGATAGTTGTGTATTCTTCGGATGATTTTAGAAATAAAAGTATTGTACAACTAATAAAACACTTCCAAGACAATGAACTTTATGAAGTTATGCCTGAATTTTTTAAACTTTGCCAGCTCATTGCTACGATACCATCTACGTAGAAAGAAGCTTTTCTGAGTTGAAAAGAATTAAAGTATATATCAGAGGAATACAACAAGCGAAACTCGATTGTCAAGTATTTCAATGATGTCAATAGAAAGGAACCTTCTCTTGAGTTTAAAAAATTAGAAGATTTTTGGAAGAATTTATAAAAAATTTAAAAGGGAAAAGGAAGGATGATTACTGTTTCAAACAATAAATATTCTGATTTAACCAACTAACTATATTTATATATAAATTTGTATCTATAAAAATAAAAATATCCTATTATTGTATACAACAACATAGCGCATATATATACATATATATATATATAATAATATATATTTAGAGATCTAAATATATATATTTTTACATAGCTCTATATTTAAATATATATATTTATATACATATATATATATATATATATATATATATATATATATAACTATATATATAAATTTATTTACCTATACATCTATAGATAGAAAAAAAGGGACGAGAAAAATAATTATGAGAAATGTATATAATAATAATAAAAATAATAATATGTATATAATATATATATATATGTAACTCATATATATATCTTAATAATAATAATAATAATAATAATATATAAATAATAATATATATATATATTATTGCATGACCGGC
This sequence comes from Trachelipus rathkii, assembly GCA_015478945.1. Classification (NCBI taxonomy): domain Eukaryota; kingdom Metazoa; phylum Arthropoda; class Malacostraca; order Isopoda; family Trachelipodidae; genus Trachelipus; species Trachelipus rathkii. Next base: position 51,103 of record JABUQX010019058.1, read on the forward strand.
ATAATGGGTCAATATATTACATGATATAATATAAAAATAATATATAATATAATATATAATAATAATAATATATAATATATATATATATATATACATAATATAAATAATAATATATATATATAATAATAATAATATATATATATATATAATAATAATATATATATTAATAATAATATATATATATGTATAATAATAATAATAATATATATAATAATATATATATGTAATATATATATGTATATAATATATATATATATAATAATAATAATAATATATATATATGTATATATATAATATAATATATATATGGTATGTATATATATTAGTATACATATATATATATATATGTATATGTAATATATAATATATAAGTATAATATAATATATAATATATATATAATATGTGTATAAATATATATATCGTATATATATATATATATGTATAATAATACTATATATATATATGTAATATAATATATATATATATATATATATTTAAACATTTTATTAAAATATTAATATATAATAATATATAAAAATAAAATATATTATACAGAGTGTAATGAATATATTTAAATAAATAATAATTAGAGATGATATATATATAAAAGATGTATATATATATATATATATGTATAATAATTATAATATGTAATAATATGCCTATGCACATGGACATGGTCATGGAGGGACGGTATTTGCACCCTCCCTAAATTTCGAAATAAAATAATTTTTGAAAATCATCAAGTTTTAAGATTGATTAGCAAGTTCATGATTGTATTTTATTTTTAAAATTTTATGTTAAGGGAACTAATAAAGGAATGTTTCTTCTACTACTACTACTACTACTACTACTACTACTACTACTATTAATAAACATTGAAACAAGGTTAGGATTTGAATCTGGATTTTTCTGTCTTAAATCTGAAAAATGAAATTTGAGAATAATTTTTGAAATTTTCATCTATTTACACCTAACGTTGTGCAAAATATAGCATTTAGCAAGCTCTAAAACGTTCATTTAGAGCGTTTTTCTGTCATTTTAGTTTGTATATTATTTGAATTTGAAGAAATCTGAAAATCTCGACTAAAGTGAACGTCAATCAAAAATCCTTTGTGGAAATTGTTTGAAACTTCAACTATATATATATATATATATATATATATATATATATATATATATATATAAACATTTACATATTTATATATATATATATATATATATATATATATATATATATATATATATATATATATATATATATATATATATATATATATATATATATATATATATATATATATATATATATATATGTATATATATATATATATATATATATATATATATATATATATATATATATATATATATACGGAAAGCCTCATTGATTCGAA
>JABUQX010019058.1:70000-82500 GCA_015478945.1 Trachelipus rathkii
AACATTTCATTTAAATAGCGTTCTGAGAGAAGCCCATGAGGGATCACCCCTTGAAAGGGTGCAAAGTCCCATTTGGAGGGCTACCCCGAAGGGGATGTAAGCGAGCTGTGAGCCCTCGACCCGATTCTGCTTCATGAAAAAGCATTAAAACCTGTCTTCGTTCCAAGGCTTCTATTCCTCCTATTCGCTATTAGTAATTACAATTTGTTTGCCAGGTAAGAATCAAACATTGATAGGTATATCTCATATGATTAAATTATATATACCTTTTCTCACTAGCGTTTTAAAGTTTAATATTTGCTTAAAGTATTTTAAATGCAATATTGAAAATCCGCATCCGCATGCGGTTCCGCTTTTTCACATATTCAAATTTTGAAATTTGTATTACAGTAGTATCCGGTGATTCCAAAATATTGTCCACACACACACACAAACAACACGTATATATATATATATATATATATATATATATATATATCATATATTATATATATAATATATATATATATATATCATTAATATATATATATATATATATATATATATCTATAATATTATATATATATATATACTTACGATTTTAATTATACTTACCGTCAGTATGTAGAAAACATGTTATTTTTGAAAAAACAAAAACCAATGGTTTTTTCATAAAACCATGTGTTTTTTTGTTTATTGTTTTTTTTATCTTTTAAAATCAATATTTATTATTTTTTTTTATTGTATATTGTTTACATCATCTATATTAATGTTCTTATAAGTTTTTGAGCCAAAATATTTATATTAAGCACTCAAAAACAACAATTTAATTTTAAACAGACATTTTTTTTACTTTTCTCAAAACATATTTGGGATTATATATATATATATATATATATATATATATATATATTATATATATATATATATATATATATATATATATATATATATATTATATATATATATATATATATATATATATATATATATATATATATTAATGTGGATGCATACATTCCATTCTCTATCCCTTGAACTAATACTGATAAATCTTGGTTTATCAGAAATTATCGTTGTCTTCAAATCCAGAAACTTGTGCTTTAATACATTTCATCCCGGATTGGCAAAAAATCAGCTCTTCGAGACTCTAAAAACTTTTCTTCGTAAAAATTGCAACAATCTTTCTGGTTCTTCAACCTCACACTCTTTCTGCCATTTTGAAATTTAAAAATGTCAACTCCAACTTTGCTTCTTTCTCCCTCCCTCCTCTTGTATCTCTGCCGGTAATACTTTTCTGTCTTAGCTTCTGCTAAAGCTGAACTGTTTGCTTAAGCCTTTCCCTCTAATTCCACTCTACACGGTTCCAGAGCTGTCCCTCCTCTCCGCCTCCTTTCAACTCATCAAAATGTTATATCTGCATTCTCTGACGTTAACACTAAGAAGGCGGAGAGTGCTAAAGTTATCCCTCAAATGGTCCTCAAAACCTGTGCTTCTGAGTTTGCACCTTGCCTTGGTAACCTGTGTCCTCACTGTCTATAAATTTCATTCTTTCCCTCCTGCTGAAAGGAGGCATTCATTCAGCATGTGATGAAGAAGCGGGACTCCAGCCAACAATCCAACTATCGTCTTATCAGCCAACAATCCAACTATCGTCTTATCGCTTTAACCTCTGTTCTTCCTAATTTTTCAGAGTCTATTCTTAGAAACATCTTAAATCTTCTAATCTTATCTCTGATTGGCAGTATAGCTTCTGTAAGGACCACTCGTCTGGTGATCTTCTTTCCTTTTTCTCTTGGTTTTCTGCGTCCTCATTTCGGTGAATCTTTTTTCTGTGGCGCTAGACACATCGAAGGCTTTCGATAAACTATCTAAATTTCCCACTTTTGGTATTTATCCTTCTCTTTGTAACCATCTCTTGACTTTCGTTCCAGTAATTATATGGCTTCTATTGTAGATATCCTTTAAATCTATCGATAGGGGTACTTAGAATTCTGTTCTATCCCCAACCCTTTTTATTTTATTTTGCATAAATGATATATCTGTTACTGTGTCTCCTCTCCACTCTTAGGCTGATAACTCCACCACTTATCATTACTCCTTCCAATTTGAAAGACGATTCATTCAACATCATATAAATGATACTAGGAGGATAGCCGTGAAGCAACAGATTTATGATCTTTCTGATGCCTACAATTGTGTTAAAGAAAATATTGTTGTTTTCAATACCTCAATAACTCAGCTTCTTCATCTATCTACTTAACATAATCTTTCATACAACTATAATATCTTCTTTGAAAACACAACTCTAACTTTCTTCTGTTCTTAATATTCTTGATATTTTTTTCTCGTGATCTTTATTAGAAGGATCACATTATATTCTTTCTAACAAGTTTCTGGGAAATTGGGTGTTCCCAGGCGCCTTAGGAACTTCTCACAATCCCAGTTGCTAGCTCTACATAAGGGCGTTGTTCGCCCTTCTATAGAGTATGAATCACATATCTAGGGTGGTTCCATGCCTATTCCTCTCCTTGATAAAGTGTAGTCTAGGGCTTGTCGACTCCTTAACTCTCCTATTCTAACTAACTCTCTCCAATCTTTCTAGCCGTCAAACTGTTGCATCACTCTCCTTATTCTATTGTTATTACAATTGACATTGTTTTTAATTTTCCAGTCATGTACCTCCTTCTTTGAGGAGAGTTCCTACGACTCGTATTTCAGACAGTCTCATCCATTCTCCGCTCAACTCTATGACCCAGACTTAACTGCTATGCTCAATCTTACATGTACTCTACTGGTAAAGTCTGGAACATATTTTCCTTCCATTTATTTACTATCTAAATATATAATTAGGATGTATTAGCTATATGCTTTCATTTAGAGCACTTTTAATTACTTTTTATTTGAAAAAAAAACATGAAAAACAAAACAAAAACCAAAAACAAAATAAAAACAATGGTTGTTTTAGTTGGTCTAAACCAATAAAACCACGTTGGTTTAAACCAAACAACTTTGCTTACCGTGTATGTCATGGTTGAAGGAAGTGTGGATGTGCTTGGAGAGGCATAAAAATTGAGAAGGAAAATAGATATTGAAGTCTACGTTCAATAACCAAAAGAAGATCTGTTCGAAATTTATTTTATTAAATTTTAAGATTCGAAAGAACTGAAGATGACAGATAGTTGTTCCTAACGGTGAGTAACGTAACCTTGACTGCTAAAAAGTTGCCTAGTCTTATTAAAATCTGTTGGATTTATTTAGTTAGTTTTAATTTTTTTTTTTTTTTTTTTTAAATTTAAGAATGGTGATAATAGTTATTTTGAAAGTTAATCTAAAAGTCGAGCTTCGCAAATAGTGAAAAATTTAAAAATGAAAAACAGAATTAAAAAAAAAAAAGATTTTAACTTTTCTAAATACAATAACAAAATCAAATCTTTTACATTGATACAGAAGGTAAATTAATATTTCATGTTCCACTCTCCCTTGTGAGGATTAAGATATATTGGAAAAATCGTGAAAGAGTATTATTATTATTTTAAAGGAGAAACTTTGTTAGAAGCTCAAAGTCACAAAAGATAGGAAATGAGAGAGAGAGAGAGAGAGAGAGAGAGAGAGAGAGAGAGAGAGAGAAGAGAGAGAGAGAGAGAGAGAGAGAGAGAGAGAGAGAGAGAGAGAGAGAGAGAGAGAGAGAGAGAGAGCTGAAAGTTTAATAGTTGGATTTTCACTAGTGATAAATCCCAAGTAACATTCAAAGTATTCTTTTCATTGCCATGAATGCCAATATTCTTCCTTGAAAACTTGTTTAAATCATGCAGATTCTTGTTCATAGCAACGTTAACAGCTTTTAACCGATCTAAACGTCGGTGAATCGTGAGTGAATCAATCTTTAGGAATAACGGAATGTAAAGGTGTTTATCATAAAAGAAGGATCAAGTATTTTGATTTTTTTGCTTCTCACCAATTTCTTGTATTTCAACTCTGGTTTCAACATTATACTCAAATTTCCCTGCCACGTAGTACTACGCTAATAAATAAATGTCATCTGCTCTAAAGGTTTTGATTCTACTCTGTTTGCAAAATTCTTTAATCAAGAAACGAAAAACTGTCAAGTTTGATATCATTAGAATGAGTATATTACAGTAAATTTCGCTAAGTATTCTGGAGTATCCATCTGGATCCAAAATGGAGTCCTTCCGTGCAATACTATGTTAGTTTTGGTATCGTGTCTCATAAATGTAAGTGCGTGAAATGGGGTAGAGGTAAATAAAAAAAAAATATTTTGATTTATAACGAAACTTTTAAGGCTTGTGTTAAGGTTCAGTAGAAGGGTTCAACTTTAGAGCTGCGGGTTAGCACAAATATTTTTACACATTTCAAGTTTATCTACATGTATAGCAAGCAGGTGGATGATGTGATGTGATGTGATATATATATATATATATATATATATATATATATATATATATATATATATATATATATATATATATATATATATATATATATATATATATATATATATACTATATATATATATAGCAGTAGAAGGTTAAACTTTAAAGCAATACACATGCACACAAACACTTTTTTATATTGCAGTAGGGATCAACTTTAAAGCTACATGTACATACAATTCCATACATTTCCGGCTTACGCACATATATATTATATCAGTAGGGTAAAACTTTACAGCTACACATACAAACAACTATAGCATATATAGGATCAACTTTATAGCTACATGTTCATACATAAAATTGCATATATTTCGTTTGAGTATATATATATATATATATATACTATCATATATATATATATATATATATATATATATATATATATATATATATATATATATCTTTCCTTTTTACATAACTATATATGTATATATATATATATATATATATATATATATATATACTTACTTTATGATTTCGCCAACCACAATAAAAAAAAATAGATGTAAAGTTGGTATTGCGTATTCTATTATGCAGCAAGAACTGCCATTCACGCCTTTTTTTCATTTAAAAATCAATTTAATTTATTTGTATCTTGTTGATTTTCTGTGAAGTTTAAAAAGTATAAAATATTAAATTTCAATGGATATTGATAACCATTTAAATATAAAGAATTTAATGTAATGAAATTATTTTCCTAATAGTCGTAATATCAGTGTTACTAGTAATATGTTTAAAAATAGAAATTATATTTGAAAATAAATTAACAACCAGTTTAGTGGGTTTAAATTAATAATTTATAACTTTGGTTAGAGTCTAAATTAAATAAAATTGTCAAATCATAAGGTTTGTTTTTAATATTTTTAAAGTTACTGACTCATTTTTACAATGAATTTTATCAGCGACAAAAGTGTGAAATTTTTTGTTTATATATATATATATATATATATATATATATATATATATATACTCTTCTTATATATATATATATATATATATATATATATATATATATATATGTATATATATATATATATAATATATATATATATATATATATATATATATATATATATATATATATATATATATAATATATATATTTTTTTTTTTTTTTATTTATAAATATAATTTAATATATATATATATATATATATATATATATATATATATATATATATATATATATATATATATATATATATATATATATATATATATATATATATTATATATATATCGAAAAGTCTGACACTTACGGAAAAACCAATTACATATTTAGAATCAGGATCAGCGTATAAAGCTTATTACCAGATCATGGAAAAAATCTCGAAAGTGCGACGCTTGCAGAAATAGATTATGTTGGAATCAGCGTATAAAAACGTATATGTAAAGTCGTTTGTGATATAACTTAACACCCTTGGGCCCCCTAAAAGTGAAGTTCAAGGAAACATATATTTCTATTAGGGGGGCTCGAGGCCGATGAGAGTTAGAGGGGACAGAAGTCCCCGTCACGTCCACCTAGAGACGAGACCCCGACTCCTGATATCTATGCGGTCTACTCTTGGGGTTGGTTTTAAATAATAAAACGACTTTTCTTATAATAAACTATGATTTAAATATATATTATAATACCTGATTTTACATTATGGTAATAAACGCTGATTAAATATGTAGTGAACTTTTCTACAAAGAGTCATACTTTTCGAATAGTTTCTGATCACGTTCTTAATGATGCCTTATATATATATATATATATATATATATATATATATATATATATATATATATATAGCCCCTCATATATATATATATATATATATATATATATATATATATATATATATATATATATATATATATATATATATATATATATATATATATATATATATATCTTTCTTCTTAATATTGTAATTTATTTTCTTGTGACTGTGAAGCTCTATTATTGCTAAAACTGTTCTTTCCAATTTTTTATACTTTTATTTCATACGAGAATTTGTTAATAATTAATAGTAATACCGTTATATTAAGGAAATAAAAATAAGGCAAAATTCTTATAAAAAACAAAAATGTTCGGATCCAGCAAGAACTGCCATTCACGCCTTTTTTTCATTTAAAAATCAATTTAATTTATTTTTATATTTATCTTTTTCTGTGAAGTTTAAAAAGTATAAAATATTAAATTTCAATGGATATTGATAACCATTTAAATATAAAGAATTTAATGTAATGAAATTATTTTCCTAATAGTCGTAATATCAGTGTTACTAGTAATATGTTTAAAAATAGAAATTATATATGAAAATAAATTAACACTATTTATCCTAAAAAGAAACGATATCATGCATCAACACTTCAAAAAGATCTTTACCTTTATTTTTCTTCCTCCACATGAATTCGCAAAGATATGAATCTATCATGTTTTTGTAGAAACCGCACATTTTATTATTATGCTAAATTTCCAATAATTAATAATAAGAGCATTAAATAAATCTAACCTAACCTAATCTAACATTATTATTATTATTTTTATTATTATTATTATTATTATTATTATTATTATTATTATTATTATTATTATTATTATTATTATTATTATTATTATTATTATTATTATTATGGAACTTGTCCTTTAAAAGGAAATTAACCGATATATATCGAACAAATGTTTTTCTCGTTTATTTCAAGGCAATAGAGCGTCAGAGATGCCAAAAACATTTTTTTAAAGGAATACCCAAGATTAAATCGCAACGATGGAAAGAGTCAGGGTCTCTCGGCCTCAGCGGGGGACGACGGGGGGACTTCGTCCCCCCTCTGTCCCACCGTCGGCTCGAGCCCCTTAAAAAAAAAATAAAAAATAAAATTAAAATTAAAATTAAAAATTAAAATGCAACGTTAGGCAACTCTTGCGCTCTTTCTATTGGAGTTTTAGCTAACACGTGACACTGCAGGGTTGCACGAGTAGCGTTCGGCGATTTTCGATATCATGTCTTTTTATGTAACTTCCTTTTAAAGGAGTAGTGCCATTATTATTATTATTATTATTATTATTATTATTATTATTATTATTATTATTATTATTATTATTATTATTATTATATTATTATTATTATTATTATTATTATTATTATTATTTTTATTTTATTATTATTATTATTATTTATTATTATTATTATTATTATTATTATTATTATTATTATTATTATTATTATTATTATTATTATTATTATTATTATTATTATTATTATTATTATTATTAAATTTAATAAATCAATATTGATTAAATTTGCCCTTTTACGTTATCATAAACAATATCGAACAAGCAGTAAAAGAAATCTATAAACTGTATTAAATAAATGCAATATAATATAAATTAATAGGCGCTAAGCTCAAAAAACCTTAATATATGGTCTTTTCTTCGTGTACTAAATCTTTTCCTTTTCGCGAACCATAAGTGCTTGAGAATTTAAAATATTTTCTTTCTGTTTCACAACAATATTATGATAGTAATACCAACCTTACAAAATTAGGGGTTTTAGAGAAAAAACAAAAAATATATATATATATATATATATATATATATATATATATATATATATATATATATATATATATATATATATATATATATATATATATATATATATATATATATATATATATATATATATATATATATATATATATAGTTATATATATATATATATATATATATATATATATATATATATATATATATACATATAGGTGAAGGTTACCATAAAGGAAGAAAAAACTATAGACTTTTGAGGAAAGTTTATTTAGAAGAAAAGTTTACTATGTATATGTAGAACATGAAAAGCAGTGTATTTAAAAAAAAAAAAAAATTTTTTAATTTTTATATATAATTACTTCGAGACGCATGCTTTGTCGTGGTACTTTTTAGATCGTGCAACATTTTTTAATGGTTTGCGAGTTTATATTTAATTTTTTTTTTTTTTTTAAACTAATGGGAACCCAAGGGTATACCGCACCGATGGCAGGAGTCGGGTCTCTCGGCCTTCAGGGAACGACAGGAGTAGGACTCTTCCCCCCTTCGGGGGTCTCCGGAACCGCTCTGCTTTGGTATTTGGGTGTCACGGGGGTTCCTCCGCCCCGGGCATGGCAATCCCCCTCTATTCCCCGTCGGCTCGAAGCCCCCTACTTGGCCGTGTAAAGCCCAACATATCCAGTATTTTGCACGGCCAAGTGGGCCTGGCTCGGCTGGCACAGAGGGGACCTCCCATACAGGGGAGGGCAGGCATAAGCCTGACAGTTCAAACCGGAGGCCTGTGATTCCCCAGAAGGCTGCCAAACTCTTTTCCTCGTGCAGTCTCTCACTGGGGTTATGGTTGAAAAAAATAAAAAATAAATATGGCTCGCAGGCCATTAAAAATGTATCACAACCTAATACGTCTCTAGTGGTATATAAAATATTAAAAAAAAAAAAAAGGGTAAAGTACATTTGGCACTGCATGTTTTCTCATATATATGTGAAATCTTCTAAATAAACTTTTCTCTAAAGTCTATAGTTTTTCCTTCCTTTATGGTAACCTTCACCATATATATATATATATATATATAATAAATGTATATATATATATATATATATATATATATATATATATAATATATATATATATATATATAACTATATATATATATATATATATATATATATATATATATATATATATATATTTATATATTAGTAAGGTGTTACTTAAAACTACACATACACACAAAAAACCAATTTACACTTCAGATATTCATATAGAGACTATATACACGAAGTGCATATGAAGTGATATTAAAGTCATAAATTATCATTCACATAAATTATTCAAATGTGGTCTCTGCCAATAAATTTTCAGCAGAGTTTTCATCTCATCATGCTTTCCAACATCTTTCTCTCAATCTCACTCTTGAAATGCAGTTTTCCCTTCACGTCTTGCACCCATCTATCATATTACTTTCGACATGTTTAAATAAGAAATCTTCGTATGAAAGATCAAAAAAGTTTTCTATTTTTTTTCTTTTCATCTTCCGCTGATCAAAGATATATTTCCTTCAGTTTTCTTTTTAGTTTTCACATATACACTTATGTTACTAGTTTTTTTTTCATTTGCTTTAATAAAAACTTTATATTTACCGCAAATTACGTAATAAATAAAACGCTAATAATTTTCTTCCTTTTTCTGTTTAGAAAACCAATTTACTAAAAGTTTTGCAATTAAGATGCAATGAAATAAGATTCGGGAAAATCTCTTTTTGAGCTTCACAAATCAGCGATGATTAGTGGTCGTTAAAATCTAAAGTTTATATATATATATATATATATATATATATATATATATATATATATATATTATATATATATATATATATATATATATATATATATATATATATATATATATATATATATATATATATATATATATATATATATATATATAATAATAAAATGCAATAATTTTAACTTTGCAATTGTAAATACCCCTAATGTATTTTCACCATGCTAGGATACGATCCTGGACCCTAGCAGATGAGCGTGCATGTGTTTGACCACTACGCTACGACGAGACAAAAGAGAAACCGAGAATACTTCTACAGTCCAAGAAGAGCATTACTACGGTTCCTCCCGCTCGCACTCGAACGTAGGGCCAAACGGGATACCGCGCATGGTGGGTGAATAATAATACCATAAACCGGGGGTTATTATGTATAATGAAATGCAATAATTTTAACCTTGCAATCAAATTTGTAATTGTAATTTACAATTACAAATTTTCACCATGCTAGGATACTATTAAATATTGCTTCAACACTTTGATAATGTTTTAAAAAGTTTAAGTAAATAAGCATGTGGCAGGAAGTGAAGTTTAACATGTTTCAAATAATAAATTTGGAGACTTCATAACTTTTTTCAGGCCCATTTCCAAATTTTTTTTTTTTTTTAACGTTTTTCTTTTTTTTCAGTTCATTTTAAACATTTCATGGAAGTTTCATGAAAATCGGAAAGTAAATTTCTATGAAACCGGCGATAGGTGCCTGGATTAATAAGGGCATATATATATATATATATATATATATATATATATATATATATATATATATATATATATATATATATATATATATATATATATATATATATATATATATATATATATATATATATATATATATATATATATATATATATATATATATATTTATATATATATATATATATATATATATATATATAATAATACATATATAACATGCAAAGATATTTATATATATATATATATATATATATATATATATATATATATATATATATATTAGGGATGGGCCGGATAGTGAATTAGCCGGATAGCCGGATACCGGATATCCGGCTGGAAGTTAAAACCGGATACCGGATATCCGGTCGGATATCCGGCAGTCTGTTATATATATACACCGATATATATATATATATATATATATATATATATATATATATATATATATATATATATATATATATATATATATATATATTATATATATATATATATATATATATATATATATATATTTATATATATATATATATATATATATATATATATATATATATATATATATATATATATATATATATATATATATATATATATATATATATATATGATACCACCACTCACGGGCAATCCTTTTTAAAAGGAGGAAAAAAAAAATAAATAAATAAAAAAAATAAAATAAATGGAGAAAGTAAACCCACCCTGTCCCTTGCCTAACGCAATTTCCTCAGGTGGGCGCAGACGCGGGACTTAAATAGAGGAAGATTGAATATTGCAGGGAAAATAGAAGAAGGCAAGGAGTTCCACAAAACAGATGTGGCTGGAAAGAAGGAGGTACCACAGCGAGCGATCCTTGAGTCTCCAATATTCACACAATTTTCATGAAAGAACAAGGCACCTCTTGTGTTACGAGGGCGACGCAGTGGTGGAGGAATGCGAGAGGTCAATTCTCTCGAGCACCTGCCGTTGTAATACCTATAGAAAAGAGATAGGGCACCAACGTCACGTCGCAGAGAAAGAGGGTCAAGGGAGTCAGAAAGTATGGGACAGTTTATAAGCCTCTTAGCCTTAGCTTCAACTCCGGATCCACCCCAAATGTGGGAACAGTATTCCATACAGGGGCGAATAAGACCTTTATATAACTGGAGTATCTGAGCAGAAGAAAAAAATTCACACAATCTGAACAGAATTCCCAGCTTTTTTGAGGCCATTTTAGCAACCGATGTGATGTGAGGTCTCCAAGACAATTCACTATTTATGTTTTTAGTCCAAGAATGTTTATGTTGTTTACGGGTAAGACATTAGAGCCGTCAAAGGGGATTGGAAAGTTGGGAGGTGTTTTAGAGAGGGAGATATGAAGAAGTTGAGTTTTCAAAGAGTTGAACTTCACAAGATTACTGTTACCCCACTGAGAAATCCCGACCAAATCGGCAAGACTGTAGACGAGAGGCAACTCTAGATACAAACGAGGGAGCACAATTGAAATGAGTGGAAGAATGGAGAGTTGTCATCAGCATAAGAGTGAACAGAGTTAGAAGTGCAGCTAAGAAGATCGTTGATGAAAAGTAGGAATAAAGTTGGAGATAAAACAGAACCCTGAGGAACACCACAATTAATAAGAGAGGAGGAAGAGGTTGCTCCATCACCAAGAGCTGAAATGGAACGATCTGAAAGAAAACTAGAGAAGAGTAAGCAAAGCGAAGGAGGAAAACAAAGGAAGGTAACTTAGAGAGTAGAGGCATGCCATACCCATATATATATATATATATATATATATATATATATATATATATATATATATATATATATATATATATATATATATATATATATATATATATATATATATATATATATATATATATATATATATATATATATATATATATATATCAGAGGTGGGCGTTCCGCAATTTAAGTCCGCAATTCCAAAATAAATTGCGGAATTGCGATTGCGATAATTTGAAAAATGTTGCGGAATTGCAGTTAG
>JABUQX010019058.1:92500-97079 GCA_015478945.1 Trachelipus rathkii
CCATCCGCGAAACCGCCGCCGCGTGCGCCCGCAGGCGCAATATTCCCCGCCCGCCGCGTGCGCCCGCAGGCGCCATATTTCCGCGTAACCGTCGCCGCGTGCGTCCGCAGACGCAAAATTCCCGCGTGAACGAAAAATATGATATCAATGTAAACTATTCAAAGAATTTCTTTTCAAATATACTATGAGTCATTCATTTTTACTACAATTGTACGAAATTTTATTAAAAACATATACTTTACATACCTTAAAGCAGTAAAGCAGTAAAACAATAGAGGTGTTATTACCTAACACCTAGGGGATTAGTATGCCTTTGTTTTACTGCTTTACTGCTTTAACTTTCTGCTTTACTGCTTTAACTCATGTTTTACTGCTTTAACTTTCTGCTTTACTGCTTTAACTCATGTTTTACTGCTTTAACTCACATGTTTTACTGCTTTAACTCATATATTTATTAACATTATGTTTTTTATTTTTAATAAACTTATATACTTTACAGCTGTAAAGCAGTAAAGCAGTAAAACAATAAGTGTTATTACCTAACACCTAGGGGATTAGTATGCCTTTGTTTACTGCTTTACTGCTTTAACTCATGTTTTACTGCTTTAACTCATGTTTTACTGCTTTAACTTTCTGCTTTACTGCTTTAACTCATGTTTTACTGCTTTAACTCACATGTTTTACTGCTTTAACTCACTGCTTTACTGCTTTAACTCTCTGCTTTACTGTTTTAACTCTCTGCTTTACTGTTTTAACTCTCTGCTTTACTGCTTTAACTCATATATTTATTAACATTATGTTTTCTTTTATATTTTGTTTTATTACTTTTTATTTATTATTTCTATTTTTATTTTTGTTTTAATACTTTTTTATTTTTAATTTGTAATGTAAGAATAAAAACACACAGTTTCTGTTATATAAACATTTTATTTTAATAAAATTGTACGAAATTTTATTAAAACCTTTTTATATATACGAGTTTTAAGGGAAGTAAAATCGCGTTTTTCATTTTAAAGCATTTATTACATAATCAGAAACTATAAAATCATTGACATACAAATTTTTAGCATCAAATATATTTACAAGTTTATTAAAACATACATTATTTAAAAAACATATAATGAAATAAATACAATAGACTCCACATAAATTGGAATATAAGGGCTGAACAGGGTAAGACATAGTTTTTACACAGCTTACATTATTATATTTTAAAAATAAGGTAATATAATGATTATTCAATATAAATTTTAAGTTCAAAGAATCAATTATGTGAACAGTATCGTTTTTTTGGTCTATAAACGGAAATCCAATGTCCTGTTGAGGTGATGTGACGAGGCAATGTATTGAATATGAAGCAGGTGTCCTTCTCCAACTTTACAGAGTTTATTTCGTTAATAGCAAACACACCTAAAAAGCGAGGTTCATTTTTAAACACCGATTTTATTTCCTCTTCATTCATCTTTAATAATTCAAAAGTACGTTGCGTACTCTGTCAATTTCAATGAGTTGAGGATGCTCAAGATAGACCACTACAGTGATGGGTGATTGTAGAATCGATCCAAAAGAGAGACTTAGTCCTAAGGTCCCCTTTCTCAAAATGTTTAAATGATAGGCGTTACAAGCTGAAAGGTCTGCAGTAAGATCATACGCATATAAATTACTATTCTTTGCGTATTCTTCAAGATTTAAACCTGTCCCGCTATCATTACATGATACAGTATTGGCTATTAAGTCGTAAAAAGGCCGCGTACAGAGAGATAGGTCTCCGTTGTATAACATTTCATAATCACGTCCGTGAGGTAGTCCATTCACATGTAAACTGATGCCCCTAAGGCCGAAAGGTGTGAATTTATAGGGTGACTTTTTATAATTCCCAGAGTAGGCTTCATGTTCCACAATCCCTATTATTACTTTCTGTGGTAAATTTCCGTTCACAATGTTAGGGATATTGATACTCGATAATCCTTGAGTGAAATTAAATATCTTGGTTTCAACTCTCTTAATAGGGTACTTTGCTGTAGTATTCAAAAGCGAATTTTCAATTTCCAAATGTCGCTGTGGTGATAATTTCACTTTTCTGACATAGAGATAAGCCTCCAGCAGTTTGAAAACAGGTTCAGGACATACAGCTGTAGCAGTAGGTTTACTTTTTATTTTAAGAGCAAATTTAGGATTTGATCGTGATAAAATGATTCTAGTATCTACAGATGGTAGAATGAGTCTTTCTTGAGAGAAGATATCGCCATTTAATCGACCGTAAAATTCATAAGTATTATTTATGACTTTAGCTGCTTTATCTATATGTGCAGCTTCATCTTTGAAACTGTAAAAACCACATGATTTGAGATGAGATTGTTTAGCATCGTCTGAATAATTTAACAAATGTTCTATATAACTCCTATAAGGATAATTAGCAGCTGATGCACCTAGTGAAGTTCCGTTAAGATAGACTTCAACCTGGGTGAAACATGTATACAGGAAATTTGATTCTGTATATACTATATGGTCATCACCCGTAGGAAGATCTGTACCATCAGGCTTTGTCAATTTCGTTTTTACATATAAAAACACATTAGAGGGATCTAAGTACTGATCAGAAGTGCCTGGAATATTGAACTCTAGAGGAACATCTGTATTGGTAATTGAATGCAGAGGATTAATACTGATAAAGTTGGACTCGCTAACGCTAATCTGTGTAGGGTTCATGGAGAAGAGATCCAATTCACTCTTACAACAGTCAGGACTAGAAGGATGAAGGAAATGCATCTTGCATGTGCGAGCTCTGGTCGTATAATGAACATTTTCATGAAAAACCTTACTTATATACACAGCTCGTATAAAAGTTATCAGTTAGTAATTAAATAGCAAATACATCAATACGTTTTTTTCTTTAGTTTTTTTCCGCTTAGCCTTTTTCTTTATGACATCTTGCCCCCTCTTCCTTGACCTGACATTTTACGTCTTATTTTACGCTTAACATCATCCAACATCTCATCTGAAACATCGGCAATACGTCTTTTTAATGCTGCACGAGGATTATTTCCTGCCGCAATATCTTGAATAGTATGCAAACCTGTTCTTATAGCTTTTTTACCTATATATTCCCCACCTCTCCTGAGTAGAGGCCTTGCACTTCTCCATAGCTTGGCAAAAAATCCACCAAGACCATACCCCCTCTGCATTTTTGTTCCTCTGAATACCCTTTCTTCGTCCATTATTACAGGAGTGTCTTTCTTATACTATCTTTACACTGTGAGAGTATGTTAATGAATGAAAAATATATCTGACTACACCTCTTATATATAATCCATTATGCTGTAATTACTGCATCTGTTTCTTTCTAATATGAACTTTGCATAACAATGCTCCGTCTGTAAAGGGGAAGGGATTTCCTTCTACATCTTTTATATGCACGCGTACAGAGTCAAAATTTGATCTATTCAGAGGAAGATAATGAACATTAGGGAATGTTATAACTTTACTCTCTTCGGGAAAATATACTACTCTTAATAAAGGAGCTTTAGTATTACCTACATATTGATGATCAATTATATTTGTATATACATAAGCCATACCTGGATGATTGAGCATCTCGGATGGGGTACATGTATAATGCAGTACTCGATCTGCTTCATCTTTTAGTTCATGTGGAGTCATGCGGTTATTCTCCACAGATAGTATAACCCTCTTCAACATAGTAGGGATATCATGAAGTATATCCAACTCAGCATCACGTCTACGAATATGTTTACGCTGCCATGGTGATCGTTCGAGAAAAAACATGTCCCGGTCTCGCAGGTTTACATTTACTTTTGAACTTAAAGATATTATTACTTTATCTTCATAGGTACGCAATTCAGTTTTGTATACCAAGTCCTTACACATAATACTCATATCAAAGAGAACGTTTAAATGACTAAAAATAGCAGGCACCGATTTAAAATATGACCTCCGCAGAGTAAATTCTTCAAAGAAGTATTCTTTTGTAGCAAATGTTGTCGTATTCATCTTTTTGGCAATTGTAGTCCTTTTCAGATAACGAGTATCTTCCACTTGTAATATAGTTTCAACACATTCTACACTTCTGTACACCAACATCCAGAATAGATTGTGAGGAAAATTTTCTATGTCCGTATTTAATATCATTTCACATAATCCTACTTCGTATGCCTCTCTTTCAAGCTGAATAGGATTCATTAACATAGTTGTAAAATCCGAGAGTTTATTATCAGGATGTAAATCCAAAGAGGCTGAAGACGGGAGAGTTAAATAAAAGTGGTCTACACTCTCCATGATTATAATGACAACTGATTAATGATTCTTAACTTCACTTGCATTTATATAAGTATTAAACTTGGCAGGATATCCCCTCCATTTCACCAGATACTGTTTATTTTTCCCTTTACCTCTCGTAGCTAATATTTTTTCAATTTTATATTCATGAGTTACAGGGTTGAACCTTACTTTTTGTATTTCTTGTTTATAGAACCCTCCTTTTATTTTTTCACCATCTAAATCCTCCAGATAATATAACTTTAAACTATCACGTCGGAATGCTCGGATATTGTGAACTTTA
>JABUQX010019059.1:5000-7500 GCA_015478945.1 Trachelipus rathkii
ATATATAATTATATTATAATATATATATATATATATATATATATATAATATATTATATATATAAATAATATTATATATTTATATATATATATATATATACTATTAATATATATATATAATATATATATATATAATGTATATATATATATATATATATATATAATATATATGTATATATATATTATATATATAGTATATATATATTAAATATATATATATTACTATATATATATATATATATATATATATTATATATATATATATATATATATATTCATTATATATATATAATATATATATATATATATATATATATATATATAAAGCAGCACCCCCTAGCACAAGAACCACGAGCCGCCACTGCTCCTCTTTCTTTTTGTTTTTATTTTTCTTATTATTTTTATTGCTTTTTTATCTTCTTTATCTTTTCCTTTGTTTATACCGTTCATTTTGCCCATCCCTTTCCCAGTTTGTTTCCCTTATCCTCCATGATCTGTACGTACTACCTTTCGTAGTCCTGGTCTCTTTTGGGAGTCTTCCCAATTTCCTCCTGAATCCTGGTGGTTGTCGTGCCGTTGTCTCTGTTCCTGTCTTGTGCCCATCTTGCTCTCCTTCCCCCGTGGGTGAGGGTACAGTTCAAATACCGGTTGTTCTTGTCTTTCTCCGGACCGCCTATTGTTGGGGACCTGAACCTTGGCTTAACCTCTGAGGATGCTGTCCTGCACTTGGGTGTCTAATCTTGGGCTTCGCGTCTTATCCGTGTGGTGCACGGCTGGCATTTTTTCATCTTTGGGACTGGACGCGGAGTTCCGGGAGGCTTTGCCGAGGCCACACCCATGAACCGCCCTACGGGGTGGGGTTTCTGGGACGGGAGGTATTATGCCTGGGCGTGTGGGTGGGTCGGTTTTCAGCGTTGCGGTCCCAGGTTATATTTTGGGTTTTTTATATTCATCATTTGTATTATTTTATTTGTGTTCATCTATTGCGGTGCTGATGTTTTTTTGGAGTTGTCTTTATGGGAAAAAATAAAAATAAAAAACCTTTAAAGAAAGACGAGTCTTACCATCCGCCGTGCTCCCATCCCGGCCTCTTCCTGGCTGCTCCCAGTCCAGTATCCAATAGGGGCTTCGACGCCCTTGTTGACGAAATGGTTGGGTTGAGTTCTTCTCTCGCCAACCCTTTAGTCCCGGGCGACGTTTCCGTTTCTGGGACTACCCCTTCTCGACCAGTGGAGGCTGATATGGCCTCAACGCCCAACTCGATTCGTTTGCCTGCCTAGGTGTCCCCGCGCTAGCTGGGTCTCGCACCTAGATTTCCGCATAGGAAAACTGCTACCACGATCGTGATTTCGGGTGTCCCCGGTCTAAATTCCTATCCCCTTTATTTTTATTTCCATTCCACTAGGTCACGTCCTTTGACTGCGGTAAGCCACCTTTTCCTCTGTGATGCGTTGGAGACCGTTCTCCAATCGACTGAGGTTCAAGCGACGCTGATGAGAAACGGTTTCATCTTGGTTCGTGCCGCCTCCAGAACACGGAGTCAAATTATGGCTTCTCTATCGTCTCTTGGGGAGGTCCCGATTATATCCAAACCGGACGATGTCCGCAACACCTCCAAAGGTACAATATACTCTCCAGAGTTTCGTTCGGACACTACGGACGATATATTGGCCCATTTCCAAAAACATGTGCCAGTTACCAATGTCTTCTGGTTTCCTCCTCACAAGGAGAATCCCTCTGTGCCTAATCCTCGTCTTTTACTTACGTTCTCAGTGCCTTTCCCTCCAACAAAGGTAAAACTTGGTTTTACCATGCACTCTGTTAGAACTTACGTCCCCTTCCCGAGGAGGTGTTTTAAGTGCCACAAATTTGGACACCCCCTGAAGTATTGTAGATCTTCTCAAACCATCTGTTCGCTTTGTGGGAGTATTCTCCACTCCGCCTGCGACAATCCTCCTTGTTGTCCAAATTGCAAGGGTCCTCATCCGGCTTCTTGCATCCACTGCCCATTCTTCATCTTGGAGAAAGAAATCTTAGAACAATGCGCTCTTCTTAAGCTGGATCGCCGTGAGGCCACTCGCCGAGCGAGGGAGAAGTTATCCCATCTTCCTCTTTCTTTTGCTAAGGCTACGACAGTTCCATCTACAGTTCCCTCTAGCAGTGCTCCCCGCTCCCATGTGCCTAGTTTGGACTCTTCTAGAGTATCCCATTCTTTCCTTCCAGCTGGTGTTCCGGTTTCTGCGGCACTTTCTGGAATTAAGATTCCAGTTGCTCGAGCTAACTGTTCTCCCGACTCTCCTACGATGATCCGTACGTCCACTCGACTTTCTTCGCCGAAGACCAGTTCTTTGTCACATGAGGTTCACGTTGCGGAGATTCACGCTCCGCTTTTGGAGAGTATCTCTTCAATGGTCGTCGACCAACATCCATGCGTGACCTCTGATCCCCATTACACCATCTCTCAGAAGCGTCCAGCTTCTCTTTCCCCGGGAAAGCATCAC
>JABUQX010019059.1:12500-27500 GCA_015478945.1 Trachelipus rathkii
TACTTAAGAAGCAGCATAAGCCTATCTAGACTTCCCACTAAACAATTAAGAATCTAATATAATATAATTAATATTAAATGATTTTATTTGAGAAAAAAAATTTGACCCCTCTAGAATGTCCAGTCAACTCATTATATATTTAAGAACAATACTTAAGAAGGCCTCCATGCGTCCTTTTTAGCCACTGATCCCAGTTCAACAATAAAAACTTAAATAATAAGAAGCCGCATTGGCCCTCGTAGAATGTCCCAGTCAACTCATAATTAATTATCAAAAATAAATAAGAATATACTTAAGAAGCCGCATGGGGCCTATCTAGACCTGGTCCCAGTCAACCAAACACATACGGATAAATTAAAAATAATTAAACTTCAGACAAAAAGCCGCATTGATCCCTCTAGAATGTCCCAGTCAACTCATAATAAATAAGAATAATACTTGATAAGCCGCTTGGTCCTTTTTAGACTGTCCCAGTTCAACCATATAAAAATTAATTAATTAAGAAGCTGCATTTTGCCCCTCTAGAATGTCCCAGCCAACTTATAATAAATAATAAATAAGAATAATATTTAAGAAGCTGCATGGGCCTATCTAGACAACTTCACGCCTATTCTTATCCTCAAAGCCAAAAATCTACCTCCTCGTTGATTTACGTTGCACCCTCTTCCGCATATCTATGTCTTTTTTAATAAGGGTGCTAAAATTGTAGACAATATTCAAATACTGGCCTAACATATCTATTATACGACATTATACAAAAACATTGTATATAATTTTAAATTTTTAACCCTAGGCCCTAGCTCTGGGTTTAAAATCTTACAATGGAAGCAATGAAATAGCAACACTAAAGAATGTTACAGACTTACGGGTTACAATGCCAAGAGTTTGTTGAAAATTAAAAAATAATATATTAAAAACTTCTTAATATATATAGTTTTATTTTAATTTTTTATTTCTATTGAAGTTAAATCACTTAAATATACAAAAGAATAAAAAATAATACAAAAAAATATTTTAAAAAATCAATAAAATCAAAAAAATCATGATTTATTTATAAAAAAAATCAAGTAAAAAAATCAATTGATATTTTTCATTTGATTTTTTTCGTGCCATCCCTGGTTTGTGTTCAAAAAATTTTATGGGTTTTCCATATTTTTATTTTATCTGAATTTTGATATTCATAATATTTTGTTTGTGGCTTCATTAATGTTTTCTTACTCTGTTTCAGCTTTCAGTAACATTTTTATCATAATTATTTAATCAGAATTTAGAAATGCCACGTGCAAAATGTCGTGTGACTGTGCTTTTTAAGGAAATAAAAGGTTGCAAAGGCCCTCGCATGAAATATAATTTTTGTTGTGTAGACGTTGCAAAAACTAGTATTTATTGCTCATAATCTAGAACTAGGAAATTCTGAAAATTTGCCAACTGAGAGAGATTATTATGCTAAGGCAGCTAAGCTTAAGAGTCCTGTTACTGCTTCCTGCTCCTTCACACTGTCATTCTCACCACGATACTTCATTACGGACTGAGATTATCAGGACTTATCAGTCAAATCAAATTAAATGTGGCTGATTCACGCTGATGAGCCCATGATAATGAGCTTGACAGTAGTCACAGCACAGTAGTCAGTACTCAGTAGTGACTGGGGTCTGGGGACTAGTGATTAGTGAATCAAAAGTTGATATTCCAAAGCCAAATATTTAATTTTGTCATTCACTCATCCTCCTTCATTTACAATCTTGGTATAATTTTAATTTCAATGTTTTTATTATTTCATTTGCATCCCTTAAGTCACTTTTGAGTTTTGTCATTCAGATTCATTCTATATAAATATAATATACATTAATATTTAAAAGTAAATTATAAATATGATTATATGATATAAAAGTAAAATACATAGTTAAATTAGTTAGTAGAAGCCTACAAACAGCAGTCTTCAGGCTACAACCTACTCTAAATTGTAACGAAAACAATTGATAAAATATAAGGGAAAGGTAGTTCTGCTATTTTATAAATCATAATGGAATATTTGCTTAATTTCAATTAATTTTTCCTTTATATTTTTTGAAAAAATGAAATATCAAGTGAAATATCATATTAGCCTCTTTATATTTTTAAAAACACATTTAATGAAAAAAACGAAAAAAAACGAAAAAAACATGAAAATAACATGTTTTTTCTTGAAAAAAACACGATTTGAAAAAAACGGTTTTTCCCAACCCTAATTCTGACGTTGAGGGTGGTTTAGCTCGCATCTTCGGTGAGAGCACTCCTTTGGAAACCGGGAGCCTCTCCTGCTCCAAACAGGGTGGTACCCCTCTCTCTCTACTGCGTGACTTTCCCCTACCTCCTGGATTCGAGATTCCGTATGGTGAGCCGTTGAGTGGCTCTAGGGATCTTCCTGTATCGTCTTCCGAGACGGCGCAAGATTCTCAGCACATCGTGACAATTGTCACGGATCGCCCTGAAGATTGATTATTCACTTCTCTTTTAATATGACTACTTTCATTCAGTGGAATTGTCGTGGCTATTTCCCGAACTATGAAGAATTGACTAGACTACTCGCCGAACGTCACCCGAAGGCTATTTGTCTTCAGGAACTGCAACTTCGCCATCGTGTCCTTTTTCCACCATCCACATACAGAGAGCTCGTCTTCCTGAATCGTGGAGCTAATGATCGGGGGGGGGGGAAGTGCGGCGATTCTGCTTCACGAATCGGTCCCTTTCACTCGAATTCCCCTCTCGACTCCGTTACATGCAGTGGCAGCTAGAATCCACCTAGATTCACCGCTTACTCTGTGCTCTGTGTATTTGGCACCTAGCTGTCCTTACACTAGGAAAACCCTTCGAACTTTGTTCAGGAGTTTGCCGCAGCCCATGTTAGTCCTGGGTGACTTTAACCTCCGCCACCCTTTGTGGGGTGACACTGTCGCATCTCCCCATGCCGATTGGATACTTGGTATCCTGGAGGAATTCTCTTTGGGATGTTTAAATACAGGTCTTCCGACGTTTGAACGTTTTGACACGGGTACTTCTTCCTGTGTCGACGTCTCCTTGTGCTCGATTTCTTCCATCGATCGTTTTGGGTGGGAAAGGTCACCGTTCCTCTGGGGAAGTGACCATTATCCGATCGTCTTATCGTCCTTCGGTCCTACCTTGCAACAACAACCATATTCCAGCTGGCGGTATGATAGAGCGGATTGGTGTTCCTTCTATCGGGCTACTTACATCCCAGTCCTTCCTGCCACAACCCTTTTTCCGTCTCCGGCATCCGCATTCACATTCTTTCAGGATACTGTCCTCACGGCGGCGGCTGACCATATCCCGCGCTCTACTGGGAACCGTAAATCGCCGTCTCCTTGGTGGAACGCTGATTGTGCTCGGGCTCATCGAGAAAAGCGTAAATTGTTCCGTTTGTACAAACGGACTCGCACTTTGTCCAACTTGATTCTTTTTAAGGCTGCAGCAGCCCGTTCTCGGTGTATTAACCGTCGGACGAGAAGACAATATTTCCATGACTACGCCTCTACCGTGAATTCTTCCACATATTTGTCTTCTGTATACAAGGTTGTGCGTAAAATCTCTCGGAAGCACCATCTTGATCCACCTATACTCCTTACATACGGCCCACAACCCTCTGATGTTCTCTCTGATCCAGGGATTGTTGCTGATGAGCTGGGTTTTCACTTTGCTTCCTGCTCCAATGAATCTAGATATCCAGAACCTTTTCGATCGGTTCGTTTACAAGCATCCCCTCCGGACTTTTCTGTTTCCGCTGGAGAGGACCCTTTTTATAACAGACTCTTTACGAGGGTGGAATTTCAAGAGGCATTAAAGCTCTGTAAGGACGGTGCTTCTGGCCCTGCAGGTATTTCCTTCGAGGTGTTGAGGTATGTTCATCCTTCGGCCTCGGTTTTTCTCCTCAGCCTGTATAATAGAATCTGGGTGGAGGGTGTCATCCCTCCTGTGTGGTTGACAGCTTATATTGTCCCAATTCCGAAACCTGGGAAGGACCCAACTTCTACTGACAACCATCGACCCATCTCCTTAACTTGCAACATATGCAAGTTGATGGAGAGAATGGTGGCTTCCCGTCTCGTTCCTACATTGGAGCAGCTACAAGCATTTTCTGACAATCAATTTGGTTTTCGGCATCAACGCTCTACTCAGGATCCTCTCCTTCGTTTGGACCATGATGTACGTGAGTCTCTCGCTTCGCATAAATTGACCCTGGCCATTTTCTTTGATCTGGAAAAGGCGTACTACTCCACATGGAGGGTGGGGTTTTTGCAAAACCTTCACTCACTGGGCCTTCGGGGACAGCTTCCACTCTTCCTTCAAACCCTGATGTCTGCTCGTTCATTTCAGATCCATTGTGGCACCACTCTTTCCAGGCATTTTGTCATGGAAGAAGGGGTTCCGCAAGGCAGTGTGTTGAGTGTATTGCTTTTCGAAATAGGCTTCAACGGTGTGGTCGATACCATCCCCGACTCTGTCCGTTGTTCTCTCTATGTGGATGATCTTGCTATGTATGTCACTGGGGCTAAACTCCCTTGCTTGGAGCGTCAACTTCAACTGGGTATCGACAGAGCCAAGTCCTGGTGCAGTGCGCGTGGTTTCAAGTTCTCTACTTCCAAAACGAAAGCGATGCTTTTCCGAAGAAACCCCCGTCGCGGTGGACGAATTCGGTCCTCTTTACTGCACCTGTATGGTTCCCCCATCCATGTGGTAACGACGGTGAGGTTCTTGGGTTTGTTGCTTGATGATCGCCTTTCATACCTTCCTCATATACATCATCTTAAAACTAGTTGCCGCCGTCCTCTTGACCTCTTACGGCACCTCACCTCAAAGTCTTGGGATGCGGACAGAAAGTCATTGCTGCGCCTCTACATAATGCTCGTGAGGGCTAAATTGGATTATGGCTGTGCCATCTATGGACAGACATTCCAATCGTATCTTCGCCTCCTTGACCCTATTCAAAACGAGGGTCTGCGCATTGCAACGGGAGCATTTCGATCATCGCCAAAGGAGAGTCTGGAGGTGGAGACTGGGATAATGCCCTTGTCCCTGCGAAGAGAGCAGCTTATGTGCTCTTTATTCCTTCGTATTCAGGTCCCTGCTTCTTCAGCCTTGTCACCCTTACTAGAGAGATTCCTCCGCATTCCTGCATATTGGCCGTTCGCTGGGTTGTGACTCCTATTTTTGATTTCCTTGTCCTTCCTTTTCATTCGGTTTTGCGCTACGATTTCGACGATGCTCATGTGAAATGGATTTCTCCTCCCCCCACTGTCTGTTTCGAGATCCAGTCCTTCACCAAGGCTGAGACACATCCGGTGACGTTGAGGGGTTCCTTTCTGTCTCATAAAGAGATCCACAATGACTCGACACCTGTCTACACTGATGGCTCCAAAACGATAGGCGGAGTGGGGGCGTCGGCTGTCTTCCCAGATTTAGAAATTTCCCACACCCTGCCTGCCTATACGTCCATCTTTTCGGCTGAGCTCATAGCGCTGGTTTTGGCTGTGGGCAGAATTAGCAACCTACCACCCGGACGTCGTTATACAATCTTCTCGGACTCTAGAGGCGCTCTCTTGGCTTTGCTCGATCGGTCAACAAGGAATCCTTTAGTTTCATCTATCCAAAAGTTCATCGGCTCTGTTCAATTGACTGGGAATGGCATTGAGTTCTGTTGGGTCCCTTCCCATGTGGGTGTTCCGGGGAACGAGAGAGCTGATGCGGAGGCCAACCGTGCTGCCGTCGGCAGGGTATCTAGCAGACGGTTCCTTCCCATGACTATACTGTTGGGACACCTCCCTGTGACTGATTTTTACGCGTGTGTCCGTCAGGGTTTCCTCTCCTGCAGGGAGACTTTTTGGGTGGAGGATTCTCGTGGCGCCAAGATGCGGAATGTTAAACCTCGTTTGGGTCAATGGCCGTCCTCTTGTAAACGGAGTCGCCGCCAGGAGGTGGTTCTCGCCCGTTTACGAATTGGACTTACCAATCTCACGCATGGCTTTCACATGGTGAGAGAGCAACTCCCATCCTGTTCGTTTTGTTCTTCGAGTGATCCTCTTACTATAACCCATATATTTGTGGGTTGCGATGCAGTCTCCCCCATCCGACTCCAGTTCTTCCCTGATATTCTTACCATTCCTTTCCGGAATCGCCTTACTCATATTTTATCTGCCTCCCCCCTCATTTTCGAAGTGACAAAGTTTTTGCGTTCCTCCATTGTAATCCTTTTGTTCAGTTATTTTTTCTCGTTCTGTGTAGGGATTTCCCTTGTTGTTGGTTTTACTGACACGGTATAGCCGCTCTTTTTGCGCGCAGTGGTGGTCCCTGTACACATCCTCAAAAAAAAAATTATTATTATTATTATTATTATTATTATTATTATTATTATTATTATTATTATTATTATTATTATTATTATTATTATTATTATTATTATTATTATTATTATTGTTATTATGAACATAATTTTTTATTATTATTATTATTATTATTATTATTATTATTATCATTATTATTATTATTATTATTATTATTAACAGGCGGCTGCACACGGGGGTGTCGTGTGCCCAATACCTTCCTCCTGCTGTGAGCCTGGGCCATTTCCCAGCTACAGATTTCACCATCTCTTTTCGTCGGGGCTTCCTCTCTGGCTGGCAGTCATGTTGGGCGGAGGATGCTCGTGGCGCCAAACTTCGGAACGTCAAACCCGTCTTTGGCCGGTCGTCTTGATTTAAACATCCTCTATAAGATTTAATTCTCTTAGCGCGATTTTTATGTCTTTTTCCTAGGGACTCCCCCTGTTGTTGGTTTGTCTGACACTGTATAGCCGCAGGACCTGGTGTGCTGTGGTTGTCCCTGTACATCAAACTCAAAAAAAATATGTATATTAAAATTTATTTTATATATATAGACATTATATGTATTATATATATATATATATATATATATATATATATATATATAATATATTATATATATATATATATATATATATATTTTATCTTGTTCATCTTGCCCGTCCCTTCCCCGGTTTATGTCCCTTCTTCGTTTTCTGTACGTACTACCCCACGTATTCCTGATCTCTCTTCTGAGGGTCTTCCCATTCCCCTGATTCTTTGTGGCTACCGGTCTGTTGCCTCTGTGTGTGTCATTTGTCCATCTTACTCTCCTTCCTACGTGGGTGAGGGTACAGGTTAAAAACCGGTTATTCTCGCCTTTCTCCGGGCCGCCTAATGTAGGGGACCCGAACCTTGCCTAACCAGTGAGGAGGCTGTCCTGCACTTGGGCGCAGCTTCGCGTCTTATCCGTGTGGCTCACGGCTATTATTTTCCATCTTCGGGACTGGACGCGTGGTTCCGAGGAGCTTTCCCAAGGTCACACCTACGGCCCACCCTACGGGGTGGGGTTTCTGGGAGGGAGGTATTATGCTCTTGGCCTATGGTGGGCTTGGTTACTGCGGTTACGCTCCCGGGATTTATGCTTATATTCATCATTTGTGTTTATTTATTGCGATGTTTTACAGGAGTTTCTTATGGGAAGAAATAAAAAAAAATAACGTTTTCCAGAAGGGTGATAATCACCATCTGTCGGTGCCCCCAACCCGACTGCTCCCTGGCAGTTTCCAGGCCAGCGACCAGTTGGAGCTTTGATGCCCTTGTTGATGAAATGGTTGGTACTCCTCCACTCAACCCTGTAGTTCTCATTTCCTGTCTCATTTCAAGGACTACCCAGTCTAGACCAGGTGAGGCTGTTGTGGCCTCTCAGAATACCCTTATCTCTCAAACCTTACGTCAGCCATCCCAAGAGCCCCTGCGTCAGCAGGGTCCCATTCCTAAACGCCAGAATAAACCAACTTCGACGATCGTTCTCTCCGACCACCTCCAGGGTCCCAGGTCTTGCTTCCTACCCGCTTTATTTTTATTTACATTCAACGTCATCTCGTCTACTGACTTCTGTAATCCAACTCATCCTTAGTGATGCTTTGGACGCTGCTCTTCAAACTACTGAGCCACAGGCTACGCCAATGAGGAACGGTTCTCTTGGTTCGTACTTGCTTCCCTATCACATCTAGGGAAGATTCCCGTCCTTTCTAAACCTGACGATGTTCGTAACACGTCGAAGAGTACCATATATGTGCCGGAGTTCTGTTCCGATGCTTCGATTTACATCCTTACTCATTTACAGAATCATCACGTGCCTATCAACGACGTTTATCGGTTCCCTCCACGTAAGGAGAACTCCTCAATGATGAACCATCGTTTTTTACTTACCTTCTCTGTGCCTTTCCTTTCATCCAAGGTAAAACTTGGTTTTACCATGAGCACGGTTTGGACTTATGCGCCCTTCCCGAGAAGATGTTTTAAGTGCCATAAATTTGGTCACCCCCAAAAATATTGTCAAGTCTCCCCATACCATATGTCTGACATGTGGAAGTTCTATCCACCCGAACTGTGGCAAAAATCCTCCATGTTGTCCTAACTGCAAGGGCCCACACCAGCCTCCTCTGTCTACTGCCCCTTCTTTGCCTTTTAGAAGGAAATCCTGGAGAAGTTCATAAGTATGACCGTCTAGAGGCTACTCAACGGGCAAACGAGAAGATAGCTCATCTTCCTCTTATGCTGCGGCAACGTCTACTTCATCTGTGGTTGCTTCTACTAATGCCCATCGCACGCGTGCGTTGTGTCCGGAACTTGTTCCGCTTTCACGTTCGACCATTCGACCTTCCGTGCCGGTTAACGGATCACCTGACTTGGTGTTTCCTGTGGCTCTGGACAAATATCCTCCCAACTATCCTACCATGGTCCGGCGGTCCACTCGCCGCTCTTCGCCGACACACACGATCCTCTCTCATGCTCGTCACCTTGTAGAGGTCTATACTGCTCCCAAGGGGATATCTGATTTTGCGACCTGTTCCGCTTCTGAGGTCAATGGCAAACGTTCATGTGCCTCGTCGGAGCTTACCTGTACCATCTTCCGGAAACGCCCTGCTTCTGTTTCGCGGGGGAAACACCAAGTCCTTCTTAACGGTAGCGAAAGTCCGTCCAAGGGTGGACTTCCCAGGCCAGACATCCGTACTCACTTGCTTTTCGGGCAACGGACTACTTGAAACAAAAGGAACCCGTTTGCACTGGGGATCCTGTCTCTGTCTTACCAAAACGGGCTCGTCGCTCTGGCAACCAGCGTGGCCAATCTAGGAACGGTCGTCCAACCTCTGCCCGTTCTGATCATTTGTTACTCACGTCGCCTTAGCCCGCTTCGCTTCTACATTATTCCAGCGATTCTGAAAATTTTTCGGATGCCACGATGGACTCTTCGAACTACTCTTCTTCCGTAGGATTGTCACGTGCTGACAGTGGTTCCCGTCCAAGGGGAGGTCCGAGGAGATATCAATTGAAACCTCGCCCGACTGCAGTCTTCCTTCGGGAAGACGTGGCGCCGCCTTGATGTGTGTTGAGAGTGGGTTGGCTGCTGGTGGAAGCAGGAGAAAGGAGTCTTCTTCCCTCCCTACCTCTTCCTCTCCGTCCCTTTTGACTTCGGGCCCGTCGACTGAGCCATCTGGCTCTACTCGGACGCGGAATACTTTCGAGATTTTGATTGCGGACACCACTCGCCTGTCTTCCAGTGTGTCTCCTAGCACTCCCGCCGACACCATTCCCCCTTGTCCTCCTCCTCCATCTTCCCCTGCCTCTGTTAGGACACCTCCTAAAGGGACACAACTTCCTTCCCAGACTGCTAAAAAGTCTAGCAGGGGTACGCTAGCTGGGAAGAATGTTCGAAATGTGGAGTGTTACTTGGCGAGCCCTCTCCTGATGTGGCCAAGAACTCGTCTCGTTAGAAGGGGGTTCACACATATCCCTGCTACATGATCATCCTCTCTAACGGAGTTTGAGGTTCTTGTCGGTGGGTCGTCCAATGGCTCACGGGACCATCATACTTTATCTTCTGTGAAGACTGCCATATCTCACAACATCGTGACTATTGTCACGGATCGTCCTGACCATTAATTGTTTTCCCGTTTATGGCACGTTTCATCCAATGGAACTGCCACGGATACTTTGCTAATTACGAAGAACTAAAGAGATTACTTGTCGCTCGATCAGCCATTAGTGAAGGCTGTTTGTTTACAGGAATTACAACTTCGTGATCGAGACCTTTTGCAACCTTCAAGGTACAGGGAACCCCTTATTTCTCTGCATCGTGGAGCCAGCGACAGTGGTGGGGCAGCGATCCTGCTTCACGAGTCTGTTCCATTCAGTACCGTTCCCCTCTCCACTCCACAGCATGCCGTAGTGGCTCGTATCCATCTTGAAACTCTGCTTACGCTGTTCTCCGTGTACCTCGCGCCCAGCTACAAATATTCCAAGAAGGACCTCCTCGATTTTTTCGCGTCTCCCACCGCCGACGTTAGTCCTCGGTGACCTTAACCTCCGCCATCCTTTGTGGGGTGACTCTGTTAGGTTGGTTATTGTTTATGCAGGAATTTCTCACTGGGATGTCCTTTCAACACAGGCCGTTCAAACTTTGAACGGTTTGATACAGGCACTTTCTTCCCTGTGTTGACGCTCGTTGTGTTCCATCCGTTCTTAGATAGTTTTGGGTGAGAAAGGTCGTCTTTCCTCTGTGGTAGTGACCACTACCCAATCGTGATACCATCCTTCAGCCCCAGTCCGCAGCTTCCCCCTTATTCTGGCTGGCGCTACGGCAGAGCAGACTGGTCTTCCTTTCATCAGGCCACTTACTTTCCCGGTTTTCCTGCAACTAGCCTGTTCCAGTCGGCGGGCTGATGCCTTCACTTACTTTCAGGAAGTAATCCTTCGGGCGGCAACGGACCATATACCCTTTTCATTTGGGACCCGCAAATCGACAACTCCCTGGTGGAACCAGGAATGTGCTCAAGGGCTTAATCGGTGAAAAGCCGTAAGTTGTATAGGCTTTTAAACAGGGAACTCCCACACTTCCAACTTGATTTCTGTGTAAAAGCTTCGCGGCCCGCTCCCGGCCGTATTAATCGCAGTACGCGGCGAGACAGTTTTTTCGCACCTACGCTTCAACGCTTGTATCATCGGTCCATAGAAAGGTGCGAAAAATTTCACGAAAACACCATGCTGATCCGCCTATTATCCTCGTTTAGCGGCTCGCGAACTCTGATGTCATCTCGTGCTCCGCGGCGGTCTTGGCGGAACGAGTTGGGCTAATCACTTTCGCGTACTGCTCCAGCCGGCTCCCGGTATCTGAACCTTTCGTTCTGGCCGCCTGCGGGTGAAGTTTCCGGATTTTTCTGTTCCACCGGGTAGAGACCTTCCATACAATAGGTTATTCCTCAAACTTTGCAATGATGGGGCGCCTGGCCCTGACGGCATCTCCTTCCAAATGCTCAGGAATGCTCATCCTTCTGCCACTGCCTTCCTTTTCGGCCTATACAACAGAATATGGGTGGAGGGAGGTCTTCCCTCCCGCCTGGTCTACTGCATATAGTGTCCCCATTCCCAAACCTGGGAAGGATCCGACTTCTTCCGATAGCCATCGCCCTATTTCATTGACCTGCAATACATGTAAGCTCATGGAGAGATTGGTGGCTTCCCGTCTTGTTCCCACGTTGGAGCACACTCCATGCATTTCCGACTTAGCCAATTTGGGTTTTCGTCGCCATCGCTCTACCCAGGATCCTCTCCTTCGGTTAGATCACGACGTTCGTGAGTCATTTGCTTCCAACAAAATGACTTTGGCCGTCTTTTTGACCTCGAAAAGGCGTATGACAGCACGTGGTGGTTGGGGTTTTTGCCGAGCCTCCATTCCTTGCATGGGCCTTAGGGGGCAACTTCCCCTCTTCCTTTAGTTATTGATGTCGGATCGTTCGTTTCAGGTCCGATGTGGTACCACTGTCGATGCGTTTTATCCGGGACGAAGAGTGCCGCAGGGCAGTGTACTGAGCGTGTTTCTTTTCGCAATAGGTTTCAATGGTGTTGTCGATTCCATCCCGACTTCGGTGCGCTGCTCCATCTATGTTGACGATCTTGCCCTATACATCTCTGGAGCTAAACGTCCTTGTATGGTACGTCAACTTCAGCTCGCCATCGATAGGATTTCCTCCTGGTGTTCTGCGCTTGGATTTACATTCTACACGTCGAAAACTACAGCCGTGCTTTTCCGAAAAAATCCTCCTCGTAGGGGTCAACTCCAATCGCCTCCTCTGTTAAGCCTCTATGGCTTCCCTATCCGTGTGGAGCCGACGGTGAGGCTCCTGGTCTGCTGCTCGATGAACGCCTAACGTACCTTCCTCATATTACTCTCCTCAAAGCTAATTACCTCCGTTCCTTGGATCTCTTACGGCACCTTACCTCACCTCCAAGACTTGGGGTGCGGACAGAAAAACCATGCTCCACATTTGCATCATTCTGGTGCGGGCTATACTGGACTATGGTTGTGATATATTTGGGCAGACCTTCCAGTCCGACCTCCATCTTCTTGACCCCATTCATACCGAGGGTCTGCGAATTGCCACGGGAGCGTTCCGTTCCTCTCCGAGGGAAAGCCTGGAGGTGGAGGCCGGGGTGATGCCCCTATCCCTGCGGAGGGAGCAGCTCATGTGCTCCCTGTTCATCCGTCTTCAGGTTCCTACCTCGTCGGCCTTGACATCTATAATAGTGCGCGTCCGTCACAACTCTTCTTATTGTCCATTTGATGGGATTGTTACTTCCATCTTCGCTTTCATCGACCTTCCTCAGAGAGCGGTCATGCACTATGATTTTAACTCTACCAATTCACAGTGGGTTTATCCGCCTCCTGCTCTCTGCAATGAGATCCAGTCTTTGAGTAAGTCGGAGGCACTACCGGTGCAGTTGAGGGATTCCTTCCTGTCTTACGCGGAAGTCCATAGCGACTCTATAGCGGTTTACACCGTTGGTTCCAAGATGGAGGGAGGAGTGGGAGCTTCAGCTGTGTTTCCGGAAATCACTGTACCCCACACCCTTCCACAGTTTTTGTCTGATTTTTCAGCTGAACTACTAGTGATGTCCATGGCGTTGAACAGAATCATTACCTTCACCCGTGGAGGTGATTATACCACTCATTGTCGATTGTTCTATCGCTGGAGTCGTGTCACTGTTGGGTAATGCTCACAACACACAACAATAGGAGGATGTTATACCATCTTTTCCGATTCTCGAAGCGCTTTCCAGGCGTTGCCTGACCGGTCATTGGCCGGTGGTCTTCATCTAGTAGGAGGAGTCACCTCCTGGAGGTGGTCGTGGCTCGATTGTGTCTGGGTCATCAACTATCTACACCTATAGTATATCTATATGTCGCGGGGGGATCCCCCGACCTACCCATTTTGCTCCTCCATTTGTTCTCTCACAGTCGTTCATCTCTTTGTGGATTGCGCGGCAATCTCGACCCTTATAAGCAAGTTCTTCCCTGATGTGCTAACTATACCTCTTTCACATCGTCTTCAGCACATCTTATCCGAATCATCTCACTTTCGTAATGATCGCATTTTTTGCCTTCCTTTTGGAACTGAACATCTTGTATAAGATCTAACCATCTCAGCCTTGTTCCTATTGCGATCTGTTAGGGATTTCCCTTGTCGTTAGTTTCCTAACACGGTATAGCCGCATTCTTGTGTGCTGTGGAAGTCCCTGTACATCCTCTCAAAAAAAAATATATATTGTCATTTGTTTATGCCGTACATTTTGCCCGTCCCTTTCCCAGTTTGTTTCCCTTCTCCTCCTTTGCCTGTACGTCCTACCCTGCGTATTCCTGGTCTCTCTTTTGAGAGTCTCCCCGATTTATTCCTGATTCCTGGTGGATATCAAGCAGTTGTCTCTGTTCCTTTCTTGTGCCTATCTTGCCCTCCTTCCCCCGTGGGTGAGAGTACAGTTCACAAACCGGTTGTTCTCGTCTTTCCCCGCCTGTTGTTGGGGACCCGAACCTTGTAACCACTGAGGAGGCTGTCCTGCAACCGTGGGTGTAATATTTGGGTTTGCGTCTTATCGTGTGGTGCTGGCTATATTTTTCATCTCGGATTGGACGCGGAGTTCCGGGGGGGCTTTTCTGAGGTCACACCCATGGCCCACCTTACGAGGTGGGGGTTCTAGGAGGGAGGTATTATGCTCTGGGCGTGTGGTGGGCGCATTTTCCGCGGTTACGCTTCCAGGATACATTGTATTTATTCATCGTTTGTGTTTATTTATTGCGGAGCAGATGTACAAAAGAAGCATTTATTATGGGAAAAGGTAAAAGAAAAAATAACGTTTCCAAAGAAAGACGGAAATCAACATTTGTCGGGTCCCCAACCCAACCCCTTCCTGGCCATTTCTCGACCAGTGACCAATAGGGGCTTTGATGCCCTATTGAATGAAAATGTTTTTTGGTCTCCACCACCACTTATAGTCTATGCATAACGGTCCCGTTTCTAGGACTAGACCAGCTGAGTCTGTTCTGGCCTCTCAGCAAGACATACTCGCTCAATCCTCACATCAGCCGTCTCTAGATCCTCTGCGTCAGCAAGATCTCTATCATCAAATTATAGATTTCCAAGGTCTGGAAGACCGTTTTGGGAGATTTTGAACCTGAACTCTGGGGCTTAGCCCAAGAGGGGGGATTTTGGGTTCACTGAAGTTTTCAAATGATCGGTAGATCGCATCTGTTAATTCCATTCAATTTATCGAGGTCTATTACCCCAAGATCAACGTTTAAATCATCTTTCTATGAGCTCAGGCTGGCTTAATGCATTGAAAATCATAATCGAAAGAAATTATTTCATATTCGAGTTTGATTTAATCATTAAATTTTAAAAACTATTAAAAATATTTGTTTCATTGATATTTTTCTGTTAATATTAACTAATTATTTTAAAGTTTTTAATTTTTTATTAATAATTTGTTTCATTATTAAGATATTAAAAATTTTGGGGGGACATTTCTGGTGTAGGGGCTATATGAATAGCGGCAAAAAGGTAGAGCTACTGAGTCGCAAGCTATGCAA
>JABUQX010019059.1:32500-45000 GCA_015478945.1 Trachelipus rathkii
TAATATTTATATATATATATATATTATATATATATATATATAATATATATATGTATATATATATATTATATATATCTAGAACAACTCCCAGAAAGGGTTTTCGCCTTTCAGTTGATCCAGCATCTTTTCTTCTGGTCCGAAACTCTTAACCCCTAGAACACTCTAGAGAAGCATTTTCTCGGGCAGTGGTTCGACACAGTCCTCGAGTTAAGCCTCACAGGTAGGATTTTCGTCCTTTCAGTAGAACTAGCACTTCTTCCATCAGGCCTCAAAACTCGTTCTCTCCAGAGCTCTCCAGAGAATCGTGCTTCTTGGCTGGTGCCGAAGGTGGAGAAGGAGGAGGAGGAGGAATAGTTTAGGAGCATTGTGAAAGTAGGGAGAACATTTAACCGAATCACAACTCATATATATATATATATATATATGATATAGTATTATATAGTATAATATATATATATATATAGTTATATATATATATATATATTATATATATATATACTAATAATATATATTATATAGTATATATATATGATATATCTATATAGTAATTGTAATTACTAGTTAGTCATTTCTGTTGTTCTCCTCCTCCTCCTCTTCCTTTTACTCCATCTGGCACAGGCAACTCAAACTGAAGAGGTGCTTATTTGGATTCAAAAACACCAGCTTCTCAAAATTCTCATCAGTCAGGGATGACTTCTTAGGCCTGAGAACATTAGAGCCCAAACTGAACAATTTCTCCACAACCGCGGAAGGGGGGACAGGGGTATTGTAATTGAAATAAGACGGTCCAACCAGACTTCTCTGTGCTGCTGAGGAAATAGTGTATACAGACAGTGGGGGTGGTCCTCTTTCAACCTTCAGTCTTGTTCCAAATATCAAAAGCTTCTTCCAGTCCTCTTCATGGTGGTCGGATAGCCAGAGGCCTGGTTGTCATTCCGCTCTTCATGGTAATGAAAGGGGTCGTTTTCCACCTGCTCCTGCTCTTGGGCGGCACCATCGTTGTCGTGACCAGGAGTCACGTTTATTAGCACCTCACTGATAAACCTCTTCCTGATGATCTCCTTCAAGTCCTCATTCAGGAACTCAAAGACTGGAAGTTTGAAATGAGGGCGGAGGGCTGTGGTCATCAGCAGGTCTATGTCCATAAACAGGTGCTCAAACCTCCCTTGAAGGCCACCTTAAAGTTGGTAGGATATATTATATATATATATATATATATATATATCTATTATATATTATATTATAATATACTATATATATATATATATATATTATATAAATATATTATATATATATATATATATATATATATAATATATATATCTATATATATATATATATAGTATATATATATATATTATATATATATAATATATAATATATTATATATATTAATATATATAATATTATATATATATATATATATATATATATATATATATCTAATATATTATATTATATTTAGAGTTATGAACAAAAAAATTTTTTACCCTGTATTAGAAATCAATGAACTTTTTAATAATGAAATATATGACAACGAAAATGACAATTATTTCGTTCAATTCATAAAAAATTTTGATAGGTACCAATGACAATGAAAATTCTGAAACTTAAGTACATTCATCACAATCAAAATGTATTAGTTTCAATAAGCTTCAGATTCAAATATTTATCTGTTTTGCATTTCTGGTACAGTTCTTCCATTAACTTTACCCCTCGTTCGGCACAAATATTCGTCTGTGGTATATCTACAATGGATCTGTCATCATTCCAGTGAGTTTCAAAAGCACTTCATGGCTGCAGAGCAATTTAATTCGGAAATTCCAACCATCAATTTTTGGTGAATCTGCGCGTTGAACATTTGCTTTTGAAAATCCTGCCATGTATTTGAGATGAAAGCGCATGGTGTTTCCAGTGAAATTCTACATTTAGGAAGGAGGAAGTACGAAATAAGGGCATATAAAGCACGTGAATTCCATCTGGCATTGTGAAGAGACGATAATTTTCTCAAATTAATTACGGGGTACGCACTAATTTCTTTAAGGAAACTGAATGCTCTACATACTCATCACAGAAAATTAAATCATCTCGCCAACCTGAATTTTGAATAGTTATCATTTCACTCTCTGATTTTTAGGGCTGCTGCAAGACATCGTATTATTATATCACTTCGTCAACGAATTCATAGTTGAGAGATGGTTTGGTAGAAGAAATTGAATTAAAGAAGTCTAACACATGCCTTAAGATTCTATCAAGAATATGATGCTGGCAGCCAATGTACTGTGGCTGACCAAATCCTCATGTGACCATTTCAGTTTTTAATTTTTTAACAATTCCATTCACTCGTCTAGTATTTATTGCTGTTGTGTCACATACGAATTATTTTGAAGTTCTTCCATGCATCAAATTGATTCACCAAACTTTGCATTAAAATATACTGTGATAATCAACATTCACATTTTACTAAACCTAATTTCAATCCTCTAAGATTACCACTTGATACTCTGATTTGCAATTCGCTTACCGTCAAAATGAAGGCAGAAATATTTCTCTTCTTGCAAAATAGAATTTTATTTTACGCTTCGCATCTTCGCTAATTCTTATAACAGCTCGCCAAACACCTGACTGTGATAGTGTTGGAACACTGATTCCATCTTCGGCCAGACTGGAGCAGTAACTTTATTACTTGAAAGAGATTTTTGTCACCAACTTAGCTGCATGTGATGCTAAACGTTTGACACGTTTTCCTTTGTCATAAGTCATTTAATAAATAATAATTTTAAATAAAGCATTAATAAATAATCATGAGGGATTTTATAAGGATCTACTTTTTTATTTGCTACAGATACAGCAGCCGTACATAGCAGATCTCGTGACCCACTGAACATGAAACGGATTGGTGCGGGAAGTTTTTTTTTATGGCCACCCGCATTATTAATGCGTTAGCAATCAGATCTCGAAAGTTCATCATTTGCAACAAGCAGGAGATTCAAAAATTTATTGCATTTTTCACCTTTAATAATGATACAGATAAGAAATAAATTTCGCATATGCTCTTATATAATATATATATATATTTATATTATATAATATATATATATATATAATATATAATATATAATAATATATATATATATATATATATATTTATATTATATAGTGAACCAAAATGTCGCAAATTAAAATGAATTTATTTCTATTTGCCAAATTATTTTTGTACATATCTAAGACTAATACATGCCTAATATTTGTACATCGTTTTTAAAATTTAAGGATTGAAAACAAATAAACCTTAGGGCTTGAAGTCCTCTAATTGCGGAATTGCGGAATTGCGATTCCGCAATTCCGCAATTGCGGAATGATTTAGGCATTCCGCTAACTGCAATTCCGCAACTTTTTTCAATATCGCAAATCGCAATTCCCGTTCATTTTTTTTGGTAGTCGCAATTGGCGGAATTGGGAATTGCGGCTTTAAATTGGCGGATACGCCCACCTTCTGATATATATTATATATATATATAATATATATATAGTATATTATTATATACATATATATAATATATTATATATATATATATATATAGTTATATATATTCTTATATATATATATATTATATATATATATATATATAACGCCCACCTCTTATATATATATATATATATATATATATATTATTAAGAAAATTCGGTAAATAGTCCGTTTTAGGGTAATCCTAATAGATATCGAGTTTTTTCCGATAATCGTAAGTTATCGGATATATCGTTGTTACCCATGTATATATTATATATATAATATAAATATTTATTATATATATATATTATATATATATATATTATAATATATATATACTATATATATATTATATATATATATATATAATATATTATATATATATTATATATAGTTTTTTTTGAACACGTAAGAGTGACATTGGCTTCGGCTAAATTTCCAAAAAAATAGTTTTTAAAAATGAAATATTTGTCTAATATTTACAGCTATAGTATTAACTTAAATGTGTTATTAAAATAAAATTTATTAAAAATAAAAAATAACTTTCTAAAATTTAAATTGTGCTGCAAGGGAATAAATTTTACTTAAGAATTTTTTTTAATAATTACGTATACTATAATATATATTATATATATATATATAAATATATATATATATTATATTATAATATAATATCATATATATATATACTACTATCTAGTATATATATATATATATATATATTATATATATATAGTATTATATATATATACTATACGTATAATATATATATATATATATAATTAACTAATCAAATACCATAGGGTAAATGCACAGCAGGCTGGAGTACATGCATGGCAGACCGCTCGCTGAAGCGCGAGCGATGCCGTACGGTGATCTTTTAGGGTAACAATTGGTCGCGCATAGCGCGCCCCATTGAAGAGAGCGCTTCACGTGAGTGGTCTGCCATGCATGTACGCCAGTCCGCTGTGTATTTTATCAGGGATGGCACGGAAAAAATCAATTGTTTTTTCCACTGATTTTTTCACTTGATTTTTTGCTCCAAAAATCATAGAGTTTTTGCTGTTTTGATTTTTTGCTTTTTTATATATATTTTTTAATATTTATTTATGGATATTTAAGTGATTTAAACTTCAATAGAAATAAAAAATTAGAATATAATGAATCTAGCAAGGCTACTCCTTGTTTCAAATTTGGGCTACACTATAAAATTTCAACAAAAGATGCATGCTTTCAAACTGTTTCTTATTTCTGATGATAATATACTTCTCATTATTACAAAATAACACTCTATTAGTTATGCTGTTTCATTTGGTGTCATAGACATCAAGCGCTAATTTTCAGATTTGAACTCAGATATGGGCCTAAGGTTAATAAATAACTACTTAATCGAACTTAACACAAAAAAGTTTGTTTTTCAAAATTGATATTTCGCGTGAACGTCACGATTCTGCAAAAATCCAAAATCCAAAAAATCCAAAAAATCAAAAATTGACTTTTTTTCTTACAAAAAATCCAAAAAATCCCCCGAACCCTGGTACTTTATAACCCTATGGTATTTGATTATGTAAATATATATATTTATTATATATATATTATAACTATATATACTATATATATATATATATATATATATATATATTATATATATATACTATATATATACCCTCATCCACTCTATATATATATTATATATATATTATATTATTATTTATATATAGTATATATTATATTATATATATAAAAATCTGGTAAAATAATTTTTTATATTTATGTGGTAAATGTGGTGCTAAATTACAAGACTTGTTTCTTTTTCTTTTTTTTATTATCGATTGCATGCATTCGAACACATTCTGTAATTCAAACGACATGGTAACTCTCTTAGATGGCAATATTATAAATCGATTATCTTTTTCTAAAATATCGATATCTAATAGGATTACCCTAAAACGAACTATTACCGAAAATTGGGTTATGTATTCTAATCATTTTAAAATTAAATTAGATTATCTGAGTCTCCCTTTGAATTTGACTTTTTTCTCCGTGCTTTAGTTTTGCGCTGATTTTGCTTTTATTAACTAACTTCAAATTCATTTTTGATTCCACTTGTTTATTTACATACAGTTTAAAATTAAATCTTATTTTTTTATTTAAAAATCTTTAAGTAATTTTTCCAAGAACTAAACGTTTTGTGTATTTTAACACCTCAAAATTATTCACTTTAAATACTTGAGTTATTGCTGTTTACCAGTTTTCTTTGATCTAAAACTTATTTAAATGGTTAACTATAGTATTTTACACTATTATTTTTCTCGCATTATTCCTAATGTTATTGGGTATTTTATTATCTTTTATTATTTTTATTTATTTTATTACTTATATTTTCTTTTAAAATTATTATTTATTATGTTTAGCATTTATTAACTTTTTGAATTATTTTTTTTGACTTTTTGAGCTCCTTAAATATGTCTCCTTTGATTGATACAGTTCACTCAATTTTATTAAATTTGACTCGCACGTAACGAAAAGAAATTTATTAATTAAGATTTTTATTTATTTTCACAGGTAAATTATTATTTATTTACTTCCGTACCTACTATTTAAGTAATTTATATTTATTTATATTGTAAAGTGAAGCTATTTTTTTTATTTATAATTTCTTCGGTAGTTTTATGAAGACACAAAGGTGAAACATTCAATTTTTATTTCATTAGATTTTCTTGTTTTAAATATGACTTTGAGTTTATTTATTAGTTATTTATGTTAAATAATTAGTTTTTTTTTTACTATCATTAACATAATAAATATTGCTGATTACTTTAATTAATTAAGAGGTCATATTTTATTAATAAAAGTGTTTAAAATCAATTGTAAATATAAAAGAGCTGATGAGTTTATTTTGAGCTTAGAGTGTTTACACAGATAGTTTCTTGTTGTATATCAACAATATATCTTATAGAATATTATATATTATATACTCATCATGTTGTATTAACTTAGTGTTATTAAATTTCCAGTATTATTTAAAATGTAAACATACGCAATATTATTCTCACGCAATAGTCATTATAATCAAGTTTTTGGGGTTATGCTTATATATATCTTTTATTATTTTTTTATATTTCGTATAGTATTTATTAACATTATTTTTTCTTATTTTTATAAGAGAGGTATTTTTTTTTTTATTCCATTTATTTTAGATAAGATTTGTAAACATCTTTTAGTGTATAATTTTAGTTTTTTTAAAGATCGACTTATTTTGAGTACACAGACTTTAACTATATTTTGCAACTATGATTGATATGTCAACTCGTCACAAATTCTATAGTTAAATGTGAGTACTTCTCGCAACGTGTCTCACTCACGCAAGGAGCACAAACTCTATTAATAAAGCGCACTATTAACTATTCTATTTTTCACAGTAAATTCCACGTGTATATACTTTTAACTCAGCATCCGTACTCGTAACTTCATTTAATCGTTAATATTTAGTGATGTATTTATATTGTGATGATGAGAATTGAAAGTTCTGTCTTTCATCTTATTTTTATAATTTCATATCTGGAATATTTGTGTAGCCTCGCATAGCACACTAAATGGTCGTGAGAATCTAGTTCCTCTATAAGTGTGTTGATTTCATTCTAGATGTGTAACTCTCTGAGCATTTTTTATAAATCTGAGTAGCGTGTATATTGATATCTATTTCACTGATTATTCTTGTATTTTTATTGGTTTAATCATTAATTAGTCTTCTTCTTTTTTTACTACTTCCAATTAACATAATACAGTATTCTGGTGTCACTCGATTTACTGCTTTAATTTCAAAAATCTAATGTAGAGTGTGCGGAATTCTATTTATAGTCATACACTTGGTGTGAGAGACATTTATTCAATTGTATAGCAATATAGTTTAGAGACTTAGGTTAGCTATAAGAAATTGTGGGCCCTTTATTAAAAATAGTTGCGCGAGTATTATTTATATTAAAATTCTAAAGACCATCAGACGCATATAATTATTTAATAAAAAACATAATCCATGGATGTTTATGGGCCTTAGTGTCTATGGATATTTCTTCGTAAAGTAGAATTGAAGTCTTTGGAGATTTTTATTTATTTCTCGCAAATTTTATTTATTCCTAATAAGTACTCTAGTTTTAAGAATTTTGTCACACGAGTGTATTTATAGTTGTGAGGTAATTTTACTCTTTTATAACAGACCTCGAATACTTTTGATAGAGACTTAAGTGTAGTTCATGTAATATCGACTTTATCCTGAGTGTGATCACTCTACATACTCGAACTTGTGCAGCGCTTACACACTACTCCGTTGCAAAACTCCCCTTTTCTTTAAGAGTGAGAAATGTGTAATTCGCTTTTTCTATTGGTGATACGTGAATATTGCCACTGTATAGTATATATTGTGCTTATTAAGAGTTATATGTCAACTGCTTTATTTCTGAGATCTTTAGTTCCTATATAAGTCTGGGTTTGTCTTGTGTATACCTGATCCTGCCCTTTATCAAGCACATTGAAAAGTCCATTATTAAGTGGGTTATATATTCTAGCAGAGCATACATTTATATATTGAGGTTCAAATTATATTATCCTAACTACCAGTCGTATATGGCTACCTGCTTATATTTACTCACATAAACCCTTAATTGGATTTTTGCTTTTAGGAGCTTATTAATGATATTTCTATAGTTAGGGTTATATAGAACTTTATGTTGAGGCCCTTTAAGTAATTAATAGTATGGGTAACTATTACTGACCTGAGTGAACCTTAATAATTATATATTTAATTACTCATTACTCAGTTTAGCTCTAGTATAGTACTTATATATATATAAGAGATGGCAAGAACTGTTGGATTGAAATGAGAATTTACAATCTGTTTTTAAATTCTTAATCTGGGAGCAGTGTGGATTATCCATACCAATATATACCCAACTTATTTAATAATATTCATAGTTGTATTACTCACTTTATATATCTTATGTGTTATCATAATCAGAACTTAGTCTGGTCAGCTATAGATATAATCATTTCATTACCGTGAAATATATAGTTTATCTTCCATGTATATATTAATATTAGTATTTATAATTAAATAATATATATCTAATTTATTTAATTTAAAACTTAGCCTATATTTTTTTACTTAATATTATACTGCCTATAAACCATGAAAGTCCTAAGTTAATTATAATATTTAGTAACTTTAACATATTCTATATATATTAATTAATATATATATATATATATATAATATATTATATATATTATATATATATATATATATATATTATACTATATATATACATAATTTAATTATATATATATTCT
The DNA here is from genome assembly GCA_015478945.1 of Trachelipus rathkii. Lineage (NCBI taxonomy): Eukaryota > Metazoa > Arthropoda > Malacostraca > Isopoda > Trachelipodidae > Trachelipus > Trachelipus rathkii. The sequence goes on from JABUQX010019059.1 coordinate 41,358, forward strand.
GTCTGCGCAAGAATTAACGCACCATGTGACATTACGTCACCAGCCTATGCGCAGGAAAATCATTTATATTTAATAGCAACTATCTATTTTATTTGAAATTTCATAAAATGTACGAATAAATATATTTCTCTTAATTTATTTCTTTATATGAACTACGTGAATGCTCAATAGATTTAAAGAATGCTTATATAAAATTTATTAATAATTAAATTAATATAATGAATATATATATATAGTCAATATATAATTATATGTAATATAAGTAAGACAACGGAAGATAATATAATATATATATAAGACGCCAATATAATTATTACGACTTTATTTAATACTACTAATTAAATATAAAATTAATGGACTTAACACCGTATTAGCTCACAAATAGCAATTGGCGGATATCATATTAGTGAATTATAAGTGTAATTAATATCAATTATTTATTAAAAAATATTATTTTAACTTAATATAATATTAAAATAAATGTTTTAAAATAACTTAATATATATATATAATATAATAATATATATATTAAAATATATTTTTATACAAAAAAATTTAAATAAAGAAATAAAATAATAAAATAATATTGACTATATAAATTAATTTAGAATTATAATATATATAAAAATAAAAAATAGTATGAGCTTGAAATATTATTAAAATTAAGTTTCATACAGTAGGCGAACGCACTATCTTACAACTATCAATGACTACTCTGTGGTGTTCCAGCCACAGATGACAAATTAACACATCAATTATATCATATTTTTGAATAGAGTGTACTAATAACTCGATGATAGTTTTATATTATATAATATATTCTTATATTTAAATTTTTTGCTAAATGATTTTGGTCATATAATATAATATGAAATTTAATATTTAACACAATAATAATAAATATTAATATATAATATAAGTTAATTTAATCAAATTTGTAGTAAAAGGGATAGGAATAGCCGCGACTAATATTATTATATAATTAAACTCAGCGTTTTATTAAATACATATAAAATATATAGGACTAACCCGTTGCCCTCAAATAAGTCAAATTAATTATGGCGAATATACATTAATTAGTATTTAAGGCAAAGGGTTGGTCAGATGCTGATACATTTAAGGCAGTGGGGACACAGGATCCTATCATAAACACGTTAATGTATTTTCACTTTAATATAACAAATAAAAAATTGTTCTTAATACTATATTAAAATCACAATTATTTGAAGTTATAATTTATTCATTATTTTTATTTAAAATTTAAACTGATTCTCTTACTAATATCAAAGCAATATAATAAATATTGTATAATAGGCAATAATTTAACATAAAATATTTATATATGTGAAAATTATATCCAATTAAGAAAAAAAAAGTTTAAGACTCGAGACTATTCTGAGATATTATAATTTATATATAAAAGATCTATGTCTGCGATCACGAAACTTATCATGACGATCACAGAAGAGAGAGATCTCCGCAGATGAAAAATCCCTATGAAGACAATATATATTATATAAATGGAGCGTTAATACAACAAAATTCTAAAGCGTCACTGCTCTCACATTATTAGTTAAGTCTTTATTGTGATGTACTCGAGTAGAATATCTCATTATAATTTATATCAGTTTTATTGTAAAAGCTATAAGTGGACATCATAGAGGTGAAGGGGGCCCACTTGGATATTAATTGCATTATTGCATATATTTCTTTAAAAATAACAAACATGATTTGTTAATATTATATTTATTAATTAATATATATATAGTATATATTAATTATATATATATAAATAATATATTATTATATTAATATAATATATATAATAAATATATATATTATACATACGGGGGTGGCTCTCAGTTAATTTAAGGTACCCAGTGGGGAGCCTAACTGACCCCACCAGTTAATATATTCTTATTTAATACAATAAAATTTATATTCTTAATTATAAAAGATAATAATTATTTTGTAGATATATATTTATCTATATATTTTTTATTTACAGTGAGAGCACTTATAACATCTCTATATACAAAACATTATTATATGGTGTCGCGCGCGTAGTGATGGTAACATTTTGATTATTAAAATAATACCTCTGAGAACCTCTATATTGCTTTCGCGTTTTTGGTCCTAGCACTCTCTGATAGCTTTCCGTGCAGATATTTCTCAGTGGCCAATTGGTGTTAATATAGTTTTGATGCTGGTTGTCGTTCTGCAGAATTTTGCAAGTAATAGAGAATATAAAAGAACGTATATATTATTTCAACTAAAGTATTATTCGAGCTGCTTCGTGGAGTCTCACGTTCTTTGTTCGAGAGTGAGACAGTAGGTTATTATATCCGCATTATCAATGATTATCAGTGTATAGTTGTGAACAGCTTGAAGTGAGTTGCTCACAGGTGTTAGAGAGGGGGAGTGTCATTGAGAATAGTGATTGATTTCATTTCTGTTGTGAAATGTCATAAATGATAATGTCATTGTTAAAAGCATCAATATACTCTATGTAATTTGTATAAATATCATTATTAGGTGGAAAAATTTTTTATCCCCCTATACACCTCACCTATCCATAAAATATAAATTGTCGTATTTTATAAATATACAGTGTTATCCTCACTCAAATCCTATCAAAGTAACAATATGATATTTTGTGATTATTGATTATCAATTAAAAAAAAATTGATTATATTAAATTTAAATAAAATAATTACTTAAATATATCTTATACGGGAATATAATGAGCGAGAGTCGGAATTTGCAAAATTATTTCTTCACATGAGGAAGATAATCTAATTAGAAGCCTAAATATATAGTTACGTTTATAAGGTGCGTAATATGATTTTTTATTTTATTTATTATTTATATATCTTTATATATTACTCTTTACTTAAAGAGAGAGAGAGCGGTGTAGTGTCTGAGAGATTTTGATTAATATTTATATGGTCTAGGCGCGCAAGGCCAGTCATTCTCTTAGTGGAGGCAACCTCAAAGTAAAGACATTTTCTCGTTCAAAATTTGATTATGCTCTCTATAATTATATGAACTGAGATGTATGGATTCAAGTTCGATTTTTGTATAATAGAGTCCTAGGTTTATTCACTACCTATTAATTATGAGTGATATAGTTATGAATAGAGAATATAGATCATGGTTAACGAAATGTTATAAGAGATTTTGACCAGATTATACATGTCTAAGAGATGTTCACGAAGAGTTTTAAAGTCGAAGTAATAATAGTATGAATAGGACACGCCGATTGAAATAAGGGTAAACTCTTTTTTGTGTAAATCGTGGTTGATATTATGAGTAATAGAAAGGAATTAGGCATATACATAAGCCTAATTTTTATGTGTGAGAGTGATATAACAAAAATGCTCGTGTGTAATTTTTGTGCTTCTATCATGTGTGTACTCTGTTGGAGTTTTAGAATATAATCGTTATGGGTGTTCAATCCCCCGAGAACATAATGGAATTATGCTAAACTGAGATATAAAAACTATACTTTGCGATTAGATAAAATTCAATCTACACAAAAGACTTGATTATTAAGAAATAAGTAAACACAAATTACGTAATAAAGTAACTAATCCGTGACACACTATAAATAGTCGATAAGTCTGCAGATAATTTTGAACCA